>JAPWTK010000896.1:0-131069 GCA_029963805.1 Aromia moschata
ATACAAGAATAGCGTAAGAAATACTCGAATGAATAAAGCTGTGATAGACTATTTTCAGTGTATGTAACGATACTTTATCAACCAAATTACGTAGAAGATATATATATTTTGATATCTTATTACCAACAGCAGTTGTAACTTGATCCCAGGATAATTTAGGGTCAAGTAGGACTCCCAGAAATTTTATACACTGCGGATTATCATTATTATCAGTATTTCTAAGGCTAAATAACATTTTCTCAGTTTTGGACGTATTAAGATTAAGTTTATTGCTATTAAACCATTTCTGGGCTTTCGATTGTATTTGAGAAACATTTCTTAATAATTCATCTAAAGTTGAATATGAAGCAGTTAAGCTAGTATCATCAGCAAATAATACGCTGAGCACCTCATTATTTAAGGAATTAGTAAAGTCGTTAATGTATATTAAAAAAAGAGTCGGTCCTAGAACGGATCCCTGTGGGACTCCGTGTTTTACTTCTTTCGTGTTGGAACAAATATTGTTATAATTAACAAGCTGTTGACGGTTGTTTAGATAAGAAGTAATCAAGTGTATGCTTTCAGTTGAGAATTGATAGTAGTATAATTTTTGACAGAGAATATAGTGTGACACACAATCAATTATTGAGCCAATTATTGGCATCCATGTGTAAGGTAATTTGTATTTTAAGCAAACTTTCATAAACTTTTCCGATATATGGTATAACTGATATGGGTCTATAGTTTGAGGGTCGTTCAAGTCGTTCTTTTTGTGGATTGGTACTACTTTTTCGAAATTTTTAAACAGTCAGGAAATATAGAGTTGGTTATACACATATTAATTAAATTTGTGAATGGTAGTAATATTGAATTCATAATACCCTTCAAAATTTTCGTGTTAAAGTGGTAGACGTCCATGCAATTTTTGTTTTTAAATTCAAGATTACATTAGCCACTTCCCATGGAGATACCTCTATAAACTGAAAGTAATTGAAATTAGTTGATCCCGTAAAATAATCCCTAAATTTTGTATTATCTGCTGTTAACTTGTTTAAAATACTATCCGCAACATTTACAAAATAGTTATTAAATTCTTCGGATGAAACTATAGATATAGCCGGGTCAGTTTTTTGTTTGTAACTGTTTATGATAGTCCAAGCCGCTTTCTGAGGGTTATCATGATTTAAAATAAAGTTATCGTTACATGCTTTTTTAGCATCAGAAATTGCCTTACGATATATAGATCTATAGTTATTGTAGTGGGATTTTGTATAATCTGAAGGATTTCGCTTGTAAACATCATATAGAAAGTGTAGTTGGTCGCGAATCTCCTTTATAGTATCACTGAACCAACGTGCATGAGGTTCTCTGGATTTCCTTAAAACACAAGTTTTAGTTGGTAGAAACTTTTGTATACCGTCTGTAATTACTTGCAGAAATATCTCAAAAAAACGCTTCTCAAAATAGTGATATGTAATCATTAGTGATTACATATCACTAATCTTGTAGTGAAAAAATAATTTCAATGGATGGAAGGGTTTTTTGTTAAAACTGCGCGTGTTAATCTCGTTTCTGATGCCTGACATGCAAATGACTGCTTTCGTCTCTGATAACAAAGATGAAAGTGCTACTTATTGTGTACGTGTTACAAAAAAATTGAAAAAAAAATATATAGAAAAATATTGTTTTAGTACATTTAACAAATTTATGTTACAATATTAAAATATTTTGAAACATTTTGTCAGAAACTATTGGTCGAATGTGAAGTGAAATTCTTCTGAGAATATGCCAGTCGTGATCTAGGAATATTTTGAGCCATTTGTCTTTACTGTCCAAGGAACTGTCTTTAAAATTACTCAGAATTGTAGAATATGCATTAAACATTGTCAAAAATCTAAGGTATTACTTCTAAAATTATTTTCTTTGACGGTAAAAAAATGGTCAAAATATTCCCATCATTGCAGGAATGTTATCAAAAATAATTTTTTAATATTTGACATTCGATTCTTTGAGAAAATATATATATATATTAATGAAACATCGAACAACACTCTAAAAGCTAACTTTACAAAGCGCTAACGCCGCTAACATATCGATGGTCTTATGCAATACTGGCACAACTTCCAACGAAAATCCATATTTTTCGGGAACGCGGTTTGAAATTTTTTGTTTTACATTATTCGCTGTGTTCATAACGGAATTAAGATATTGTTTGTTTTTTACTGAATGATATAACAATATTGCATACTAAAGCAGCAGTGCCGTTCTTGCATATTAAAGCAGAATAAATCTCATACAGGATGCACCAGAAATCCCAAAAAAGGTAATTTTTGAGTTGTGCCAGTATTGCATATAGTCCAATCAACGAGCGAAAGCCACCATGTAAATTGGTCACTAATTGTTATCAGCAAACAAAAAATATCGTCGTATAGAGAAAATAATTCTAAGAAAGATAGCGTTTTTTTGCAACTCGTGTTTTAATGGCGAATATAACAAAAAAAATTCGCAAAAGTCAAAAAAAACGGTTTTTTGCAAATAAAAAAAAGCTTCAAGTCCTACACAAGAAAGTTAAATTAGAAAGTTGTAGGTCTTAAAAATGCGCGTCGAATGAGATGTGAACGAAAAAAAAAAAAAAAAAAGTCTTGTTTTCTCGGATTATAACGATTTAAGAAAAAAGACGTTTTCAAAAATCAGCTTTTACAGAGGCAGAAATGATCGTACAGAAACGATCATGGGCTCATTTTATTCGCGAAGACTTGTACTTTCATGCTATTAAAAAACCAAATCGCTTTTATTTAATTTTTGCATAAAAAATGCGTTGTAAAATTGTATCATTTTTTTCGAATCGGTTTTGTTCGAATAACTTTTTTAATTTTGATTTTACATTTTTTGGCCGTTGCATATTTAAATACTGGGATTCAAAACACGTATTTAAAAAAATGAAGGTCCTACGACCTCAGGGAGGCGAGATAATTTTTTTTTAATTCCTGACAGCGCTGTATACGTCCGATTGACTTCATTTTTACACGAAATAGATCTCAGACTTTTACTTTCTTAAAAAAAATATTTAAAATTATTTCGCATAAATTAAGTTGACATAATTGCGAAAGTACAGCGTTGCGTGCGGCACGCGCTAGCCAACACACGGCGGAGAGTGGACGGACACTCTGCTTCCGGAGTAAACACGATTTCAATCGATTCGAATCGCTCGCAAAATTATCTTTTCCTCCGCTTAAAAAAATTATCTCGGCTCCCTGGCCTGAGGTCGTAGGACCTTAATTTTTTTTTAAATACGTGTTTTGAATGCCAGTTTTTAAATATGCAACGGCCAAAAAATGTAAAACCGAAATTAAAAAAATTTATTCGAAAAAAAACCGATTCGAAAAAATGATACAATTTTACAACGCATTTTTCTATGCAAAAATTAAATAAAAAATTGTTTTTGGTTTTTTAATAGCCTGAAAGTACAAGTCTTCGCGAATAAATGAGCCCATGATCGTTTCTGTACGATCATTTTTGCCTCTGTAAAAGCTGGTTTTTGAAAACGTCTTTTTTTTAAAATCGTTATAACTCGAAAAAATAAGGCTTTTTTGAAGTTTTGAAAAAAGGATAATTTTCCGCTTGTCTTGGGCTATATTTGTAGTTAACAAGCAGTCTGTTCACACAAAATTGGAATTCATACAGCAAAAATACGAAAATGCGATTTTTGACGTTTTTTTAAATTTTTCTCAAATGTTTATGAACCGATTTTTTTTCGTTCATATCTCACTCGACGCGCATTTTTAAGACCTACAACTTTCTAATTTAACTTTCTTGTGTAGGACTTGAAGCTTTTTTTATTTGCAAAAAAAAACGTTTTTTTTGACTTTTGCGAATTTTTCGCCATTAAAACTCGAGTCGCAAAAAACGCTATCTTTCTTAGGATTCTCTTCTCTATACGACCATATTTTTTGTTTGCTGATAACAATTAGTGACCGGTTTTCTCCCCGTTGATTCGGCTAATAAGACCATCGATATTATGACTCGCACGCTAGCAGACGTTATTCCGTTGTACCTGCGCGCGATTCGTACGTTAAACAAGAGACTCGCGCGTTAACCGAGAGATTCGCCCTTGGTGCGGAAAATTCAAACCGATTTCGACTGATTTCGGTGACTTCAATATTGTCAATAACGCTTAAAATAACGCAGCATTATTTAAAGTTAGTCGTACACCATTTCGCGTAGACTCTTTTCGTTAAAATGAGTGACTCGAGAGTGAATAGCCCCCTCGTGATATACGCGCGAGCTGTTCTGCCAACTCCTGCCAAAAATACATATACGGAAACAAAACCGAAATATTAAAATATTGTTATATCTTTGTTGGAAAACAATAATTTATTAAATCTATTTTGCTCTTGACGTAACTTCTGTACTCCAAGTAAAACTGTACTTTAGTCATACAGAAGTTATCAAACCTATTTTATAAAATTAACCAGATGGCAAAATAATCTAAACTTACTACTTATACTCGTGGCTGAAATAGATCAATATTTGAAATTATAATAGGTTTTAAACAAAGTTATAAAACTGAGACAGGAGTAAGACAAAGTTCCAATTAAACAAAATTAAGATACTTAATAAACGAGTTTCGGAGATGTTACCTCGGATGAAGACAGCGAGTTAATCTCAGGGACCCTACTTTTGTCAGAAAAAAAGTATTAACGAATAACTTCCGCTACCCGAACGTATTACTTATAAAAGCTTTTTTATACTTGTGAATAACTTGTTTTAAGCAAAAACCACAATTTGTCACAGTGAGTTGGCGTTTCATGCACCGCTGATTAGAGCCACGAGTCTGATGTACGCATTATGGCATTATGTTTACCTAGGGCTACCTGATGGGTTATTTCAAGTTATGCAGTGAGTCAGAGCAATGATGCCAAATTCAGACACAGAATATACCAAACACGTATACAGAATGTTCTTTCATATTATGCGTAAATAGGCATACAACTATTGGCATACATATTTTAGTGATTAGAGCTTTCTATAAAAGTCTCCTACTCTTCGTCGTTCCTACGCTGGGAATGGGGGAAGGGGACTGGAATAAGATATAAGGACAATATTAAAAATGTGTTATTAAAATGCAGAATTTAATGTATTCTGTATGAGTTTCACTGAATTTTCAGGTATAGCGAAAATCGCAAACATGAAAATTTCAAAATGCGATATCTCAGCGAAAAAACTCAACGGCACTTGAAGAGGAACACTTGCACTTAGGATCCCATACATAGTTTTTTTAAGAAAAACAAAAATAAATATACGGGGTATTACGTAACCTCTAACCTTCTAATGAATTATACTGTAAAAATGAATGCAGTTAAGTAGGGGAGAGAGAGGTACATTGATACACGAGGCGCATTTATACGCATTTAAAATTTCGCGGCAGAAGAAGTCCATGTGTTTCAACCTATTACCTCAAAGATGGCACTAGTGTGGGCTACTTTTTTTAAATCTAAATTTAGTAACGGAAAAACGAGTGAGAGTAAAGTTACATGTGTTTAGTTTATTTTGGCGCGAGAAAGTAGTTTTTAATGCATTTTTACATGTGTGTGTTTTTACCAACGTGGTAGCAATAGAGTGCTGCTTGTATCACCATTCGTAAACGTGAGTATTATTTAAACATTGTTTGCAACCAAGTATATGCACTGTAAGGTTAAATATGTCACTTGTGATTATTTCTGTCAGAGTGCATTTGGGGCACATTGATACATATGTATGAGAGGTACATTGATGCAGTGTATCAATGTGCCTCTACAGTGTATCAATGTACCCCTGCAATTTACAAATGTGCTATTTTATTCGTATAAACAAGATTCAGTAAGTTATACGAGGACATGTTACTTGTTTCAGGTTAATGAAAATGGTACGTACTTATCACAAAGAGCATTCATTGACGAGGGAGCTATAAAGACTGCAAATAACCGATGTTATTAAAAATCACAAATCAATTAGAGTTTCAGCTGCTGATCATGGTTTAAAACCCTTTACACTTCAACATAGAATCGAAAAGTATAGAAAAAAAATATAAAAATGAGAATCCAGAGGTTTCAGATGAATCTGGGCACGAAGAAAAAGCTTCGGGCGGAAACCAAATCAGAATATATCACTCTAAATATACAAGTTATACAATCAACTAGGCAGAGGCGAGAAAGTCTCGTATTTACACCATAAGATCAGAAAAAGCACGATTACAGGACATCGCTAAGAAAAAGAAATATGAAAAAAATAAGCAAGTAACCAAGAAGGTGAAATTTAATATTAAAGAAACGGTCCGAAATGTTCCAAATTCATCCGAAAGTGACAGTGAAGTGGAAATGAGCTTATCTGATTCAATTGACGATGTCAGTGATGAAGAACTACCATTGTTGTGTGATGATGAATTAAATGTAGGCGATTTTGTTGTCGTCAAGTTTTTAACAAGGAAAACAGCCGTACATTTTGTTGGACAAATTGTCACGATTTATAATGACCATGAAATAGAGGTCATTTTTTTACGGAAAAGAAAAACTGTCATAAGACCTTTGTTTTTCCTAACGTTCAGGACATCAGTTTAGTGCTTCGAGGAGATGTCGTATTCAAACTGCCTAAATCCATTGCTGCTGGTGGTACACTTCGCCAAAATAGATCTTTTTATTTTCCAACAGTTCCTAATCTTATAATTCAGTAAATATTGCACTACAATATTACTTTTTCTCTAGTGTATTGTATGTGTATCAATGTTCCCCAGCACTGTATCAATTTACCCCACCAGAGAGGTAGTTTGATGCAAATGTAGACATTAAAAAAAGTTGCAAAAACTCCAAACTTGTTTTTATTTTTCCTTTAAATATAGTATCATATGAAAGACAAATACATAGCCTGTAAGCCTAAAATAAGAAGATGGCGACAAGTATTTTGTCTTGGACAAAATCATAATCACTACAAAAAATTGTATCATTGTGCCTCCCTCTCCCCTACCTCAATTGCTCAGATAATACTGACTTTTCCCCTTGAAAGTTTTAAAAACTTTAGATTATGCATCTATGAACGAAGAGAGCTTTTAACTGCGTTTATTAAATTGGTGCAAACGTCTTTATAATTATTAAGTACTGAAAAAGTTATTTATTCATCAATAATACAGAATAATAAAAGGTTGGAAAAACAAACGACGTGGTTTATGTAAATACTCGTAAAGAGCACTCGTACGTTATGATTTTAAATTTTACGATGATACTTCATTCGCCGTATAGCTTTTGTATTTAAATACTGAGTGTGTAAAAGATATTGCCATTTAAAAGAAAAAAGTTGAATACAAATAACTTATTTCCACAACTTTGTTGCCTCGTACAAATCAAGGTGCTAATTAAAAAAACACAATTATATTTTTCTGTTGCTATGTTGTATTACATTTATTTGAGAACATTTAGAGCATTCTAGATGCAAATTTAGAAATTGGTCCAAAAATCGAGCAGGCATATTTTTTCTGAAACAAGTGCTCATCATACTTAGAATAGTTCCCGTTATCCCAAAATATTTTAATATACTGAGTATTGCATTTAAAATTTCAAAGTTGAGGTTACTTTCGGTGAAACTGGAAGTAACAACAATGTGCCAAGAACCAGAAATTTGCTGTTTCTCGTGTAGTTACCGTTTCCAAATTTTAATTATCTCAATTATCTCAAAAACTGTGGAAACTATGGCTTGTCCAGTAATCCTTTGACACCCTGTATATTTCAGACGATGTAGACTATGTTATACATGTGTCTCAAATTTGAAGTGCATATGTTGCACCGTTTGTGAATAACCACTAGTCAAGGAAAAAGTGTATTATCCCCACATAACCCCTAACCCCTCAACCGATTAAGCTTAAAATCTAACCACTTCCGGACCTCGTCATGGCACGTAAGTGATCTAAATTTAAAGGTTATATCTTGTCGCATTCTCAAGTTATCGTGTATAAAAGAAGGTTAAGGTGTATATAAAGGGTATCAAAAATGTTTCGCGTTGCCCAATTTTGTATTCTTCTTGGTATAGACTTCCTATATATGTATGTATATATCACGCATCCACTGATTGCTGACCCTATATGCCTCTTTTTGTTTTCAATCACATACTCGAAACCAATGTTTCAAAATTGTCTCTGGATATATTTGAGAGCGGTAATGTGCAGTAGGAAATAAACACCCATTTGACTATGAGAGTGTTTCCTTTTGTGAAGGCACTAATCGTTTTGATCACATCCTATCCTGTCCGCTTGTATATCAATACATCATAGTTTTTGTGCAGTTTTCAACGCTTTCCTTGCAGATGTCATTGTTAAAAATGCGCTTAGTGTGAATACGTGCACCAACTATCTTCTAACACAAAACATATCGATTGTTTTTATCAAACTATATGAAATTAATACCAATTTTGTTTCAAAACATATTATGGTATATTTATATAAAATGTTCATTTGTCAAAATGTAATTATTACGGGGGAGTTGACCCAAGGGTTAACATGGCTCAGCAATATTCTAATGCTTTAAAAAAATATGATCCATTTCTTTCAGATTTACATGACAACACAAAAAATTCACATATGTTGGAAACAATTTCAGTCAATTTTGAATTAGAATGGTATAAAAACATGATTTTCAGTTTCAAAAAAAGTATTTTCTTTATTCCATGTTTTACTTGTATCTAACAATAACAGTTTTGCTCCAAACGATTTTTATATTCCTCCATTTTTTATAACCCTATATCGAAAACGAGATATTAAATTATTTTATTTTAATGTAAAAATTATTTTATTTTGAAATAAGACAAAAATCCTGGAGTGGGTACTGGAACCTTCGGCGTTGAAACAAAAAACTGGACGTTTTCCACGAAACACCGAACTGCTATACTTTTCTCGATTAAAACTTTTTTAAAACTCAGTTGGCGAAACGCGTGTCGAGAAAAGTATAGTAGTTCGGTGTTTCGTGGAAAACGTACAGTTTTTTAAACAAAAATGTTTACTGAATTACATAATCAAATCACGGCCTACGTATTACCTATAGGAACACGATTTTAATAGAAACGAAGCAAAACATAATTTTAGTAGACCCAAAAAAAACTGCTGTTGAATTAAAAGCAATTATACGCTCCTGAGTCCTAAGTAGGATAAAACGCCCTTAATCAGTCACAAGTTTTTTCTCCTGAAAGTATAGGTAACTGGGGCGTACGAAGAACAATATTATACTAAAATAGCTCCTGAAAAGAGCCGGCAAGTAATTCTCTCTTCTCCGGTGCTCTCTAGGGCTTCTTAATAGTCACTCTTTGTTAAAGTAACAGGCCACGACTACCTATAGAAAAAGTACATCCGAAAACTATTCAGCGTGCATCTCATTCTTATTTCTTCAATTCTTTATCGACAATACGGCATTTTCGTCATTCCATTTTGCATTTTACCTATTATCTATTTATAATAAAGTTAAGTCAATTCAGTGAAAACGACGTCAAATCGTTAGTAGTTTTAAAAATATGCCATGCCATTTCAAGGAGGAAACGAAATGTAAATATAAACGATTAAAACAATTGTGCTTCTTAAATGTTGAAATTTACTATTCAACTATAAAATATTAAACTATAAAATAAGTCTTTAAATGACATAGCATTTCTGCGCATGTGCTCCTCCCCCAAATATCTTTACTAAGCTATCCGTGTTGTATCGTTCATTAGTTCAAACTGCGCAACATTAACTGCATCCGTCACAGTGGCTCAAGGCGTGGCCTATTCCCTTCCACACGATTTTTTTTCAGTTGTTCCACTATCTCAAAGAGAGTGTTCTCGCTAATCACCCGTATTACAAGTTTAAAGTAAGTAGCATTTAATTATCAGGTTATCACACAAGTTTGTACTAGAGACAGAAACAATGCAACTTAACGATATCACCAGATAATTCCTTAGAATATTTCCCTGGGATTGAGAGGTTGTCGCGTTCTTCCCGTGATGTAATCACAGACTTGTGTCATGTGGTACGAATGTGAACGCAGTATGTAAGTTAATTGACTTCTCAGCACGTATTTACTGAGCCCATCTGGCGAAATAAAGACCAAAATCAGTCACACAAACAGTTGCACAAATTAACGTTTGGTTCTGTCCCTAGTTCGTACTGTCTTTTTCTTTTGTACCATTCTTTCTTTTACAAAAATCGCCATTGTCTTTGGCTATAGAATAAGATAATTTATGAGAACGTTCTGTCTTACTGCTAATCCTCTAAAAAACTCGCAATGAAATAGATACTCGGGTGGTAAAAAATATATAGAAAACCATTTATTTTAGAGATAGGCAGTGGTTATTAAAATTATACGAGATTGGAAATGTATGAACATAATTAATGTAAAAAATAGATCATGACATTTCAAATTTGGAAATGACTGTTCACTGGATACTCGAAAGTGGTAGAAAACCGCTTCTGTTGATGAGTAGAGCATCCCTGAAAACACCGTGATATAAATTTTCAGCTCCATATTATCTTTAATTCTTCTAAAACGTGTAATGGATGACTCATCGTGAAGTACCCTGTATTACCTAAAGACAATTTTGTACAAGTTTTGACTGTTAAATTGTTTCTGATGTGGATGCAATATTCTTGAAAGTGGTTAGGTAAATTGCAGATGCAGAATACATACTTGCCTGAAGTACGTAGCTATGAATACTACAATGCATAAACAAAGGTGAAAGGAACCCTTCTTCCAAAAAAAAAAAAAAAAAACTGGAACTTTTAGTGCACCGTAAACGTTAAAGACACGTAAAATTCTAAGAAAGATATATTCGACACTAGAATACAATTTCACACCGTTGAAATTTCAAACGAGAAGCTGCTACAAACTTCCCATCTTAAAATCGTAAAGAAAACATAAACATTTAAGGAAGGAGTAATAGCTTATAACTCAAGAACTCCAATAAGTATAAATTTGCCTCTATTGTATTTGTACGACGATACAAAAATTCGAATAAATTATAGAGATGTTCAGTACCTACTGTCTTGCATTCAGCAGCATGAAACTCAATAAGTTTTTTACAAAATCTATAAACGGATGTTTTATTTCTATGTTAAATGTTTCAAGAGACAGAAAAATTAACTAAAAAAACTAGATTAACTGTTTGTTATTTGTCATGAATTTTTTAACCTACTTAAAATACATCGGTTCTTCGCATTTAAAAAAATGTTTTAAAAAACGTTTGTGCCGTTCTCAACTTTAAATGGGTTATTTCTGTGAATATAAACTTAAATTAAAGGAAAAAAAAGGTTGTACTTGATTATATACACTGTGGGGAAAAAGTATGGAAACACCTAGGAATTCCGCGAAATTGGTTACAAAACGAATATCAAGGTCGTATCTATGACAAATTTCAACGAGTAGTCCAATGGTGACCTTGGATTTGATTCCCACGGTGTTCCATGTTACAATAGTTTGATCTCTGTCCAACCCATAGTAGTCACCTTGAACTCAAATCTGAATACATATCTGAACGTAAAATTTCCCGCTCTTTTCGATTGTGGCATCAAAAATGTGTGTTGTCACTGCAAAAAACAAAGTTGACCTTCAAATGACCTTGATATTGAGATTCAAAGTCAAATCCAAGGTCACCATTGGGCTCCTCATTGAAAGTTACCATGGCGCACGACCTTGATTTTTAATTTTGTAACCAATTTTTCGGAATTTCTAGTTGTTTCCATACTTTTTGTACAAACCTACACTCTATCATCTTTAAATTTGAACAGAAAAAATGTAGTAAGTGAAATTATCCCTTTGTCTATCTTCAGTTAACGATTAGCCACGACCAAAAACAAATATTGCAAAAGTAATTCCATAGACACACCCCGTCTTGGTGTTTTCCCGAAATACTTCACAATACCTTTTTATACACAATTAAGAACAAAGTAACAGTGAGACTTCTACGACACCTAAGTTAGAACTCATTTTTTAAATTTGCATTTTTTCGACGTAGATCATTCGTTCGTCGTTTGCTCATGATTGATCGTCTATTGTTTTCATTTGCTCGGAATTGTTTATGTGAAATACAGAAAGGAGTTTGAAGGCTTATACAAACCCCCCTCCATTTTCTTAATTTATGAATTTTTCTATGTTGACCACTTGCTCGTCATTTACTTATCATTGATCACACATTACTCTCTTTGCTTGTAAGGACTTACTGTAAACAAAATCAATCAAAGATATGGCGGGTCAAAGCCTGCATACCAAATGCATACAATTGTTTTATTAAGACTAAGACCGTTTCCTCGTCTCGTACATTATTTTTGTTTGATCGTAATTAATTATGTACAGAGCAGAAAGGGGTTAAGCGATTAAAGGGGTCGATTTCATAAAAAACAATAACAAAACGAAAATAATATACGAGCAATTACGAGCAAACGATTGTGGCAAAAGGCGACAAAATTTTAAACCAGACTACACTTTCCGAAGGTTTTTGATGCGCTGAATTTAAATCTGATCTCAGAATTGCGTCATTACGTCTGGTTTTCAAAACATAATTCTAAAAGTGTACTCTAAAACATTGTCATGGTATCTGTAAGTAGATTAGATGTAGTAGATTAGATAGTAAAGGGTAGAGAAGATTGTTCGGCCTCAAAATTCCGTTTAAATTATTCGGGTATCATTATTCCTTTCCGAGAAATCGACTGTTGAATTTTGTCAGTTTTGCGTATTGGTGACAGTCAGAAAAAAAAAGTGATCAATCAGGCATACCAGAGTAGTGATTTATTATGTTATTAGAGTCGCTGAGTAATAATATTCAATTCATAATTCAAATATGTTTTTAAATTCCCTCAGCTATATTAGATATGCCATTTTTAATTTTGTAATTTGGCCATCAGATTCGCGGTGAGCGTAAAAACCTTAAGAACCAGAGGGAAATTACGGGTGTGCAATTTTTATTCCTCTTTTTTAAGTCTTCACCTGATGCTACTCAATTTCATGAAATTCAACAACCGATTTCTCGGAAAACATTAAACATATCCAGACGATTCAACGGGATTTTGAAGGGGGAATAATAATAGTTTCAGATGCCATAACGAGTTTTTTTGGGGGAAATTACTTCGTGGTGTAACCTTAAACATTACGAAAAGCCGTGTTTTTCGCACTTCTAGGTTAGGATATTTTGAAAACCTGACGTGATGCAGCAATTCTGAGGTCAGATAATAGACAAGCAATCACGAGCCAACGACAAGCAACGTCGAAAAAACGCAAATTACAAAAATGGGCGGGAATTTCCGGACTTCCGCTTCACGTCACGATAAAATTAAGCGTATGCCCAACATTAACGACCCCAGCCGCCACTAATGGGGGCCTCAACCTGTCAGGTATTCATCAAGCGTTTGATGTGTAGCGACAATACCGCGCAATAACAAGGAGGGCCTGCGGTCGCGGGGGCGGACGTGGTGATCTATGCACGACCACCGGTACGAGACCGCCGGACAGGATAAGCGATGGCCGCGGACGGAGGTCCATCACGGAGCCCCACCGGAGAGGGCCACGCAGAGCGAAAAAGCTGTCCCGCTAGCGCCGCCACTTTAATCCCTATTAGTTGTCTATCGGGATAGCCGTGTACACGGCGCGTAATGGATAACTACAATCAACAGGAACTGGAATCCCCGGCAGTGCGTATCGCTACCCAAAAGGAGGACCCCACAAGAGCGCTGGTGCGTGCCGGAACACCGTCACAAGAACTTACGGGATGGACATGATGGTTAGACGAGGTGTGCAAGACTGATTTTTTAAATTTCTTTATTCGAATAGATTTACAATTCAGTATTGTCTCCTTCAGAGTAACTTCCTTGGGGAGCCCACAGCGCTGGAGACGGTATTCCTCATAGCAGTACTGGAACTCATATACTGAAGTAGCCTTCAGCTGGTCAGTTGCAGCCGTTTGAATGTTTGTTCTATGGTCCCAAAATGACGGAATCTCCGGAAGAGAAAATAGTCACAACGACTTAAGTCAGGCAAATAAGTGAGTGGCTGAGGAGCCACAGGAATGTTTTTAACAATTAAAAACTCGTTTACTGAAATGGCTGTGTGACAAGGCGCATTGTCGTGATGCAACAGTTATTCGTGATGTTTAGTCTCACACGCATGACCCTTTTCCGAAGTTTTTCAAGAACCTTGTAAAGGTGTTGATTTACTGTTTGGCCTGGAGGCACAAACTCTTTGTGGACAATTCCCTGGCTGTCAAAAAAAGCAAGTCAGTATTCATTTGATCTTCGACTTGCTCATTCTTGCTTTTTTTGGGTATTGGAGAGCTTGAAGTGTGCCATTCCATGCTTTGGCGCTTGGTTTCCGGGTCGTACTCAAAGTCTCTTCCTTCTGAGAATACCTTACATCAACGAAAAACCTGGGCTTTTTAAAAAAAACACTGTCTCCGTAGGCGTGTTGAAGTTTTGTAAAAGTATCCGTACTTGTACAAAAGTATACATACTTGTAATGAAGGTGCATTACATGTTAACCTACCGCCATTCCAAGTCCCGTCTCCGCAGTGGCACTACGTTGTCAGTCTCATTATTTAATTTACATACCTTGTATTCCAAGAAAGCGTGTCTCTATTTTATTTATCTTCTTTAGAAGGAGACAGAGTTGTTAAGCGTCGCACAGTGGCTCCAATGACCGATTTCCTTGGCCAAAACTCAAAAAAAGTTTTTAAATGACAATATTGATGTTATGTTTTGAATAATGAATGTCCTCGGCATTTAAATTGTTCTATGTTCTGGGCCCTTGCACGAAACGGATTTTTAACGAAAGCCGGTCAAATTTATCTCAACGTTTGAAGACGTGGACAAATGTATGCCCTGATACAACGACTTAACCCTGTTAACCAGCGTATGTGGCATCTTCAGAAGCACTTTATTTCGTATATACAGTCTAAGTAAAGCCTTTAAAGTAAACACGACGTATATATAGAGACCATACTAAATTTGTAGCAATGTTTTAACCCTAGATAGCTAAGCATATTTCTACAACCACTTAAGACTAAGCATTCATAAATGTTACGAATATTTTTTTCATAATAAAATAAACTTTAAGCAAAAGATGCATTATTTATTGAACATAAGGACTTTAAAACAGCATTCAAGTACATGATTTACAAATTTCCCCACGGTGTTCATTACAAAATGGTTGATTACATTTTGAGCAAAAGTGAGTAGTCATTCGTCTCTTTTTTGATGGGCAACTCGCACAAGTGGTTCTCTTGGACATATTAGGCACTGTTTTCTCTTCCATAGCTGTCTCTCTGTCTTCTGTTACTGTCTCTTTTAGAAGCTGACTAATACTTTCACGGAGTGAGCGCTGCAAAGTGGCTACTTTGACTCGTTCTTGTACCCATGGCGTCACTAACAGCTTATACAACTCGCCTTTCGGGAAATCGAAACCTTTTGCCCTGGGAGGACTATATTCATCTTCGCTATCATCCTCTGAAGGTCAAACTCCACGGCATCCTCAGTTTCACTACCAGTCTCCTGGACGCTGTCATCATTCGATTCAATAAACAAGTTTTTTGCAATTTCCTCAAGTTCGGCTTGCGTCATAAGCCTGTTTGTGTCTTGTTGTTCAGACATATCCTTTAATAGTAACTTGCAAGTCCAACAAGTTCAATCTCTAAAGGACTAATCTAAAAAAAACAGTTGTTTTTTGTATGGTGCAATATGGACAAAAGTTACGTTAAGACTAACCATTCGTAAAATTTACGACGCTCGTCTTGTAGCTGTTCACACGTTACACTTAAAAGTCGACCAACACGCTTGGGATAAACACCCAACAATGCCAAAGAGAATACCTAGACGCAGAGCTCGATACCTAACGAATGTGACCGACGGTGGCCGAAAATAAATATCGCCGTCGTAAAATTTACGAAGCTTAGCGTTCTAGGGTTAAACAATGGGAGATTCTTCCCCACCATTTTTTAATACGGTGGTTTAAGGTTCTGATTAAGTGCCCTAAAATATTCATCTGCGAATATTTGCTAATTTTTGGAGTTCTGTCAATTTTAGTGGATACTAATAGATACAGAAAAAACAAATCAAGACTATCACAGTATGGATATGGACTTGTAATGGTTCGTATGACGCGACAGGCAGGCTTGATAAAATTCAAAAAAGTGATTCATTTTTGTTTTCAAATTTTCAATGGATTATATTGTGAAAACATAAGAAACTAAACATTCATTCTCTTCCTTCATTATCTTACTGTACTGTCAAGCATAAGAGTTTTGGTCAAGAAAATCGGTCGTCGGAGCCAACGTGTGTCGTTTAGATTGGACACAAACACCTCAATTTATAAGAGACACCTGGTGGCGAACGCAAAGGCTGACAATAACATACACTGTATAATAAAATATATAATTGACGAATCTCACGATTGTGAGACATCGCCTGGAGATCAATGTATGCTCGAAAAATGTGTCAGTACGTTACAACAGTCAGTATGTCATGAAGTCACAGTGTTAAATAACATGGTCAAACAATCTGAATGAAGAATTAAGAACGAAGAGGACCAGAAATTAATAATCAAATTATTACAATTATTACAATTACTTTCTTCCTAGATAACTTCCTTCTGAGACGAAAGAAAAGTTATGGCAAAAAAAGTCAGATATATTTAATGTTAGTGTGGGAATACCACAAGGAAGTATACTCGGCCGTTTATTTTTTTCTACTTTTTATTAATGATCCCGATTACATAACAATGGGCAAGGGTGCTTTAAAAATCGATTAAACAGTAACAAAAAAAATCTTTTGTTAATTTTTTTAATTTATAGGGCAGAGGAGAAAGTACAGAGTAGAGACAAATTTCCTTATTTAATCGGTTCACTGGTACAGTTTTCATCACTGTTCGTGCCAAAACTGGTACCCTCTAATAAAATACGCAATCACACAACATTTAGCACATAGAGGCTTTTTCAGTCACTGAATCGATTCCGAAGGGTTTTTTTTGGATCTACCGCCATCGAAGGGTTAACATAAGGGTTGGGGTGAAATTTTTAATTTTTTTTCAATTCTTTACCAAACCGTTCGACATTCTATATGCAAGGATTTTTTGTGTCTCTAATTCGATTGCAGGAATTATATTCTTGATCTGCCACCGCAGAAGGGAGAAAAATAAGGGTTGTGGATGAAATTTTGAGTTTTTTCAATTAACCAAATCATTCCAAATTTTATATACGGAGTGGTTTGTGTCTTTGATCCGATCGCAAAATTTATTTTATTGATGTGCCACCCCCGAAGGGTGAAAAATAGAGGTTAGGGTGAAATTTCGAGTTTTTTTCAAAATCTGTTTTCAGATCTGTTATCAGAGACCTCATAAACTCCTACATATAACTTCAGATTCCCACAAATTTTTAATTTTTCATCCTCCATATTAGATTCGCAATTTTGAATTTTCGCAATTTGATCCCAGATTCATTAGTGATCTAAAAAATCCTCCACATGCAGTTTTTCTAAAATTTCGAAAAAATTTGAATTCTCGACAGCCATTTTGGTTCTTGAAATTTAAAAATCCGATTCCAGATTCAGGAACTCCAAAAACTGTGATCAGCAACCTCGAAAAACCTTTATCGAAACAATTTCCGAATCAGATTAAAAAAAAAATTAGCTCCGCACTAGGGTGGTTAAAGACGCCATATTTAGTCCGCCATATTGAATTTTATATGTATGATGCCAGATATGGATTCAGTGCCCCAAAAACTGTGGTATACTAAGGTCAAATCCTTAGAAATTTAAGAAAGCAATTCTATTTGATAATATATGATACAATACCAATAAACCGGTTAATGGAAAATTAACAAAAGCTTCCACAGCATGTACATTTTTAGGTACCACTGTAGATTCCAATCTATCGTGAAATGATCAAATAAATACTGTGGGCAATAAATTACATAAAGCTTTTTACATTCTAGTCATACTGCAAAATATTGCGCATACAGAAGCCTTATTGGATATCTACTATGCATTTGTATTTTCTCTCGTATTGTTTAATGTCATTGTACGGGGCAACTATACAGACATCCAAAAAAAACGTTATCAAAGTTGGCCGAGGTAAAAAAAAGTATTTCTATTCTTAATCGAATTTATAACTGTATTTACTTATCAAGACGGTCACATTATATGACAGCCATTGTTTATTTTACAAATTGTGAGTCACTTATCAAAAGTTTGACATAACCGAAAAGCTTAGACATGACCGCTATTTCCATCTCTCTCGTTCATAGCCAGAGTTGATGACGTTTTTTTTTTTGATGTCTATATTATTAATAATGTTTTTTGTTTTACAAAAGAGAATTTTAAGGGCCAATATTCATTCATGGTATTTCATGAACGGTAAGTCATTAACATGTAAGCACCTTTATTTTCCCTATATTTCAGAAAGGTACGTTGCCATACGCTTTTGGCACTCTGTTGGCATCTACTGTAAAATTGTATTATATGTTTTCTAAACGGCGGGTACTTTCTCAAGCTTTACAGCCATTTTATTTCAACTATAGTCTAATAAAATATTGGCAAAAAATATAAATATCTCCACAAATTGTTCAGTTTTAGAGTTTTTCCGCAACTGACTTATCTTAATAACCACGTCAATTTATGTACAGATATTCTAGATTTCTCAATAATACTTATGTACAATTGAATCACTGATTGCAGAAAGGGTATAAGTGATTAAAAGTAACTTTTGAGAAAATGTCAAATAACTGTTTATGCATCCTCTGTCAATATTTTGATAAAAACAAAGATACCATCCTAAATATGTGAAAAATGGCCAATACTTTCAAAGACATTTCAGAGAAATCGGAATTATGAGATAAGATTCAATCAGCGTCACCTTCTGTGCATAGGAACTATTGAATGCAAAGGATAAGTCACTGACATATATCCATTCTGCACTCAATGATATTTCATGGCATATTTTTTTGTCGATACTACGTATCAGAACATAAATCCTTTATGCACTAAACAATGCGTAATACTTTCAAGTACTGTTTCATATAATATATTCAATTTGACCAAAAATATGTAACTTGTGCCCTTTCTGCAATCAGCGATTCAATTTATTTATTTTTTTACTTTGGATAAATTGAACAAAGTCTAGCTTTCCATGTGTTCAATACACTGCTATTGTTCATTTTGTATGTGTTTGTTGAACTCTTATCATTCTTCATCTACCATTTGACAAAAGCTTACATTCCACAGTTCATTGGGGCATATAACGTACCACAATTGCTAGCTTGAATGCAAAATAACAAATTACAAAGGGTGTTTTATTTACCCAGCAAACTCCGAAAGTAGGATAAATGATCGTCGTGTGTTTTGCTATCTATTTTTCCTTATTAAGAGCTTAAAAAAATGTCTGTATATTCCCAAGCAAACATAACGAATAACGCTACACGCTAGATATAATTTACACGCACTATTTAAGTTGCCGGCATCTACTCGTTTTCAGTAACGATGTCTTAAGATTTAGCGTGTTATCTCATATACACACATGTATCTATGTATTTTCCAAAGCTCATTTATTTTTTGGATTAACAAGTTTACTTTATATATGATACAATCCATATTATCAAGAAGAAAAATCATGTACATATATACATTATGTAGGGACATAGATTTATACCCTCATAGGAAGTCCTTTTGTATAACTCTGTATTTGAATACAGAGTTATACAAATTTTTCCTAATAAAAAAAAACACATTCGAAGGTTATTACTTTCTTGAAAGGAAACGAAGAAAAAAACTGCTGCCTAAAGAATCACTACTTCCTCATTGAATTTTCCCACATTTAATTAGACCAAAGCTATACTATGACCTATATTATGACCGTATGGCCTTTGGCATTTATGAATTTCTGGACCTGTATGACGTCTATAGCCTGTAGGACCCTTAATAGTCAAATAGTTGTTACGACCTTTGTGATCTGTATACCCTTTGCGACCTTTAAGTCATTTATCAGCTATATGGCCTCTATGTAGGTCTATCGTAGGAACTTAATAATGCGATATTTGAATTGTCCAACCTCAAATACCTTTAAAAGACACGTCATATGATTATTAATTATAATTACTTATAAATAATCACACCACAGAAATTGACATTCTCCCTCTAAGAGTCATTACAATTGTGCAGAGGGAGAATACACATGAAAAGACGTAGGACAGACAACCAAACCCTGTGACAAGTGCCAATTGCCACAGGCGGGATTCGAACCCGCGCGGAGAATAGCTCTCGGAGGAATCGCCATCTACTCACCTGGCGCTTTACCCACTGAGCTATCGCCGCGGCAAAGGAGATTATATAAGATATAAAAATTGTAACGTCTCAATAACGTCTGCGTCTATCTCAATTAATGAACGTCTTCCTTCAAATTTTGGGAGTAAAATTAATTAAAGCATGGTATATACCAAAAAGAAGGTCGCTTGTAAGTGCATATTACAGTTAATTTTAGGGATTTAGGACAAAAAAATTTGCCCAAATACTCGTTTTAAAGAGATTGTGAGGTTTTGGACTCTATACTTAAAATTAATATAATTTATATTTAATTCTAGTTCCCCCTAAGGTGCGGGTCTCGGGGACCGAAAAACAGTAGGGAATTGTTTTGAGTTCTGTTCACTATGTAATTACAAAAAAATATGTTAAAAATTGCATTTGACCTATTTTTAGTACTTACTTGTTCAACCAACCTGGTGATTATGAAAAAAAATACACATATTTCGCGAATGTTTTGCAAACGGTTCCAAGATCTTCTGGTAAGGCACACATTATCTGAAATTTTTTACTGCAGCTTTTTACTTAAATGTAGCAGTCACACCCTAAAATATGATATTAGTCTGTTATAAAAAATACAAGAACCTCAAATTCCACCAACTGGCTACTGTTATACTATAAGGAAACATCATGTTCACAATGAGGAATGGAAAGGTAACAAATTGTTTTATTGTTCTCAAAAAAAAGTGTCAGAACATTATTAAATGAGAAAGAAATCAAAAAACCCCCCCCCCCCCCCCCCCCCCCCCGGGGGAAAAAAAAAACCCCCCCCCCCCCCCCCCCCCCCCCCCCCCCCCCCCCCCCCCCCCCCCCCCGGGGGGGCGCCGCGGCGGGGTGGGGAAGCCCCCCCCCCCCCGCCCCCCCCCCCCCCCCGCCCCCCCCCCCCCCCCCCCCCGGCCTTTAAAATAAACCCTGGCCCCTGTCCCCCCCCCCCCCCCTCCCCCCCTCCCCCCCCCCCCCCCCCCCCCCCCCCCCCCCTCCCCAAAAAGCCCCCCCCCCCCCCCCCCCCCCCCCCCCCCCCCCCCCCCCCCCGCCCCCCCCCGGGCCGTCCCCCCCCCCCCCCCCCCCCCTAACCACTCCCCTTCCCCCCCGCCGCCCCCCCCCCCCCCCCCCCCCCCCCCCTTTGTTTTTTGGGGGGTTTTTTTTTTTATTCCAAAAAAAAAACCACCAAAACCTCCCCCCCCCCCGTTTTTTAAAAAAAAACCAACCCCCCCCCCCCCTTGCACCCCTCCCCCCCCCCCCCCCCCCCCCCCCCCCCCCCCCCCCCCTCCCCCCCCCCCCCCCCTCCCCCCGGCCCGCCCCGGCCCCGGCCCCCCCCCCTCTTTCTCCCCCCCCCCCTGCCCCCCCCCCCCCCCCCCCCCCCCCCCCCCCCCCCCCCCCCGGCCCCCCCCCCCCCCTTTTTGTTTATGCCCCCCCCCCCCCCCCCCCCCTGTCCCCCTTTTCCCTTTTTTTTTCCCTGCCCCCCCTTTTTTTTTTTTGCCTCTTTTTTTTGCCCTTCCCCCTTTTTTTTCCCCCCCCCCCCCCCCCTTGCCCCCCGCCCAACTCCCCCTATTTATTTTTTTTGTTTGCTTCCTCCCCCCCCCCCCCCCCCCCCCCCCCCCCCCCCCCCCCGCTGTGTTTTTGTTTGTTTTTTTCTCTTTGTGTTGGTTTTTTCCTCCCCCCCCCCCCCCCCTTTTTTTTTCCTTTTTTTTTTTTCTCCTCCCCCTTCCTCCTCTTTTTTTTTTTTTTTTTTTTTGTTTGGTGGTGCGCGCCTGTGGTGTGCCTTTTTCCCCCCCCCCCCGCCCCCCTCCCCATCCCCTTTTTGCTTTGTTTTTTTTGTGTTGTTTTTTGTGGGGTTGGGGAAATTCCTCATTTCTGTTTTCTTGTTTAACAAAACAGCTTATATAAATGTATCTTCGTATAGAAAATGACATGGGTTTCTGTAGTTTTTGTAGTTGAGTAGAATTTTGATTATCTTGAAATTTTCTTCGCCCCAATAGATACAATATATAAAACAATTCCAAATTCATACAGGCAATCATTTTTTAAATCACATTTTTGAAGGTAAAATCGCCAACTACCCACCATATTAAGGGAATAACCCTTTATATGCAGACTCTGTTATATTGCACATGTGTATCAAATTGAAAATGTGTATCTTTTAGCGTTTGAGAATTACCATAGTTTCTCTCTATGGTAAGACCCCATTTATCCCCCAATCCGTAACCGATTGAGCGCAGAATATAGTTCGAGATCTCTACACCATATATAAACGTGCCAAGTTAATATCTTAAAGCGTTCTTGAATTAAAAAAAAAAAAAAAAGAAAAAAAAAAGAAAAAAAAAACAAAAAAAAAAATTTTTTTTTTTATTAAAAAAGAAAAGGATCTGGTATTAAAAAAAAAAAAAATAAGTAAAAAAAAAAAAAAAAAAAAAAAAAAAAAAAAAAATAAAAAAAACAAACCCAAAAGGTGAAAAAAAAAAAAAAAAAAAAAAAAAAAAAAAAGAAGGAGAAAGTGGTTCTTCCTTTTTGCCCGTGTTGTTTCTCCCCCCCTTTTTCCCTTTCTTTTTTTTTTTTTTTTCTCAATTCGAATCACATGCGTATATGCGCCGTTTTGAAATACGACTTTGACTACACCAACAGAATTGTGGTTCTGACTGGAGGCGCTTATAGAGACTGAATACCTCAATGTGTAGTGAGTAGATGTGATTCTAATTAGCGATGATCTTTTGGATAGTGGTTTCTGTGACGTAAGTCACGTTCTGTAACGTAATACATGCCAATTTTCGAAAATATCCATGAAAATTGGTTCACTCACTTTTACAATGTTCAACCCTCCCCATTTAGTTCAACGGTAAAGTCTTGAGATTAAGGTCTTAAGATTGAAGATTTGTGCAGAATGCCTTAACGCATCGTTAACTGCATCATTAATCTTTTCCGGGCGTAAGTCGTGACTAACAATTTCGAACGTGTTCAAAAGTATTCTCATGCTAGAAGGAAATGCCATTTGAACGATACGCGTAAGCTAATTGTCAAGTTTAACTGAAGCCTTGAAGTCCGTGATTTACGGAATAATAATTGTTGTCCACCTAGTTGTCCGTGGACCTGGGAGTTTGGAACTGAAATCTCCAAAGTAAACCATCAAATTACAATGAATTTCCTCCGGGATGGAAACAGACAATTAGAAGGATTTAATATGCCCGAAATGCTCGAACACAAGCAACGTAATAACAATATAACATTACAGATGTTGGACAAGGGACAACGTGAGAGCCGTTTCACGCAGCTAAATCTACATTTAGACAAAACCACGACGAAGTTTATTATGCGAACTTCAATTGGAATTCTAATTCATACTCCGTTGTCCTCCGAAAGTCCTCTATAACTTTTGTGTTTAACGGTTATTCAGGCCACATTTTAGTTAGCGCGAAATATACATACAAAATATATGCATCTGCTTTTTTTAAAAGTAAACCAGGTAAAAGGTAAGTACCGGTATTGCGCTGACGACAGATTTAAATGGAAATATGTGTTTGAGTTTTTTTACATTGACGTACAGTGGAACCAAATCCTGAAATGATGCGTTAGCCAATACGTATTGCTCAAAACTAGAAATTTTCAATATCTACTATTACCATGTTGATACCCATAACCATAAAACCCTTTGGCTATATGCTTTCAATATTTAGCTCACATGTCTTTGTCACATCTGTGAAAATGTATTTTAAGTAGGTAAAGCTGATAGATCCTTGTAGTTCACCGTAGATACAAAAGAACTAAAGTGACATGAAGACATGAGCGGAAGGCTATGCAAAAAATAAAAACCACAATAATTAAAAAGACTTTGAGACAAAAATTTTGTCCTGCTTGTCATTTCAGAAATGTTCATTATTTTCGTGAATTGAGCTTCACTCGCAGATCTAAATGGTTAGGATCACCTAACCTTTCCAGTTTTTCTTTGAGAATTCATAACAAGATGTAAGATATGCAATAAGAGAAGATACAGTTTCAGGGGAACTTTATTCTGAATACAAAAAGATAAAAGAACTATATACGAGCAGAATTTACACAAGTACTGTCAAAAAAGTCCTTGAAGTATACCTGTAAGTATCAAGAAGACGAATTTTTCAAAATCACTTAAATTAAGTATATAAAATCAATGTGCTCAACTAAGCAATGAATATTGGATTTTTGTGCTTCTTCAAACGTTCCTTGCCACATGAAAACAGGGTACACTAGGGCATAATCTAAATACAACGAGATGTAGAAACAACTGTGCATAAGATATTCTAATTATTTCGTGTTTTGCGCTTATAACAAATACAGTTTTATGCTTTTGTACAGCTTAGTTGTGATTACATCATTACATTACATTTTAGTTGGCATTATGCATGTTGCTCCACTTACCCCTCATTTAGCTATGCTGCGGCAAACAATTGGTTTGCTTTGAAGGTAGTTTTTGAGGAAAAAAACCCGGTTTTAATAGATAGAGTGATTCAAGAGGAAGGTTTATATGTATAATACATACATAATATAGTAGAGAAACACTGATAATTTTAGAGGTTTGTAATGTGATGTCGTAAACCATGCGAAGCCGGGGCGGGTCGCTAGTTAAGTATATAACATGATGTCCCCAGATTGAGTAACTGGAGGAAAAACTATTATTCAAAAAATAAGCTCAACCCGCTGCCAGATGCATGGCTCATATTGTCACTCCTCTCCGCTTACTAGATGCTATTGTCCGATGTACATGAACAAAGTGGAGCTTGGGAACCCATTCAAGAACTTACCGCAGAAGGCATTGTGAGTGAAGTAAGGCATGAGCGTATTACCACATCTGATTTTCAGTTTTAATTTATTAAATTTCAAATAAAAAATCCTATTCCAAATTAAACAATGTTTTCAATCATTCAAGCGTTCTTTATGACTAACAAGTAACAGTACCCAACTGTCACTCACCGATTTAAATAAAACCTTGCACACTCATAGAATACTGAAAAATATTGAAACCATGTTTTTTTCTTCCGGAATATGCTTTTTAGGGGTAGAAACCAGCCCTAAAAGATGGTAAAAGCAAGAATCGCCGTAAATGAAATTAAAAAATACCAAAACTTATTACAACATTAATTTAATATGATTTATAATTTAATAACATGTATTGAAGTACATAAAAATTTTGTATTTCCAAAATCTTAAGTGGCTTGCACTTCTTTTCTTGGGGACGTCTGCGGCCTGCAAAAGAGCTTTGCCAAATTTTGCCGTACTACAAATACTCAAATTGCTTATTAAAATAAATTACATACATTTAAAATAAATTACATACATTTAAAAAATGGTTCCAATGAATTCCAAAAAAAAAATTAAAAATTAATATTTTTGAATAATTTTGTGTACTTCTCTAGAGAATGTAATTTATTTTAATAAGCAATTTGAGTATTTGTTGTACGGCAAGATTTGCAAAAGTTCTTTTGCAGCCCGCAGATGCACCCAAGAAAAAAATGGCAAGCCGCTTAAAAAAATCGAAAAATTATCCAGAGGGGTCTAACCCCCTCTGGATAATTTTTTTCGATTTTTTTTTTGCTTAAATGTTGTAAAAACATCCCAAGAATGATATACAAAGGAATAATGTTTAATAATTATTTTTAACCTAATCTGGAAACAACTATGTCGCTCTGAAATGTTCGAAAATACCGCTCTACTGGCGTATTTTTAGTTTCATATATAGCCTAGCATTTTGGAGTATCTGCGGCGCGATCGATAATTTGGAAATTATGATATATGATCCTGGTATAGCAGACTAAAGGTAAAAAAATTAACATGCCTGTATTTTGAAAATTTCATGAAGCGTTTTTTTAAACGCGTTTTCTTTTTCCCTTCGAAAACCGTTTTTCAAACTGGTGGGCAGTATAACTCGCGCAATTTTTATCCGATCGACTTGAAATTTTGACTGTAGCTTCTTAAATAAATTATCTAAAGCAGTACACACGATTTTTCGATTGGTTAAAAATTACGGTTTTTATAAACAAATTAATATCGTTTTTTTTCGTAAAATTTGATTTTCTTTTTCAAACTGCTGGCATTTTGTGAAAAAATCTATATCTTACAATAATCCTGTGTACCGCTTTAGAAAAACTCATGTAGATAATGAAAAATTTTTTTTGTTTTTTTTCTAGTAGCTCTTAAAAATTGCTGTGTTGCCCACCGATGGTCAATAAAAAAAGCGTATGTGTTCGATGTGTATTTATGACACCATTTTGTATTTTTTATTAAACAAAAAAATATCTGTATATACCTACCTCATTATGTACTTAATAAAGTCCTAAAATGAATTTTTGATCGCTTTATTAGTAGAGCAGAAAAAAATTCCCAAAAAATGCCTTGATTTTTTCCCACTCCAGAGGGTAGACCCTTTAAGATTTTGGAAATAAAATTTGTTTATGTACTTCAATACATGTTATTAAATTAGAAATGATATTAAATTTTATTGTAACATGTTTTTGGTATTTTTTTAATTTCATTTACGGCGATTCTTGCTTTTACCACCTTTTAGGGGTGTCTACCCCTAAAAAGCATATTCGGAAAAAACAAGGGTTCAATATTTTTTAGTATTCTATGATTGTGCACAGTTTCATTTAAATCGGTGAGTGACAGGATATTTTTACTTGTGAGTGCTGCTCTATCATTCACTTAACACATAAATCATTTAAATAGTTTAAGTGTGACAGTCATTTTCTAGAAGAGTCTACGAATACATTACTAAAAGTTTACCTTGCATTTAAAAATTTTAGGTAAAATAAGGTAAAAAATGATAAGGTATATACGTCAATGTAGTTTAATACTGTCAGTACAAGCCATGCGGTATACTGGAAATTTTTAAAAAAGGTAAAAAAGCTCTAACGCTTTTTTATATGTAAAAAAGCTTTTCAGGCTGCTCAAGGATTCTTTTTACGATCTCTAAACTTTTCAAATTATCACGTCTATTTCACAAAGGGGGATTTTTTCTTGCTAGATGGAAAAAAGTCCGACCCAAAACAGACACCACCTGGTCTCGTACCTTTAAGCAAAATGAAAATTTTGCAAAAAGACATTATTAAAACAGTTTTTATAAATATAAAAAATATTATAAGCATAAAAAAGGTGTTTCTATCCACTTGTTAATTCTGAAAAAAAAAGTACAAATATTTTGCAAGCCATTTTCAAGATCTGGTGAAGCAGACTTTTTTATTTATTTATTTATTTCGCAAGTTGCATTTGAAGATTTTTTGTTACATTTAGGCCTTTCTATTTAGGTCTAGTAATCACTCCCTAAAATATGGTATGGGTCACAAACATTATTCATTACGAAACTATCAGAATATAAAATTCCTCCAACCGCCACTGCAATAGACTATTCCGAAGCTATGATAATGTAACATCCTAAATTTTAACCGCACTGAAGAAGTGCCTCCCTCTTATATACCTGTATGTATGCATATAAATACCAAACATATTTATCTGACACTTTTCATCTCGTTAGTGTATTGAGGGGAATTTGTATAAAAATGATGGCATATCCGTTAATAAATAAAGCATTCATAAAATTGATCAATATCGAATATCTTGTCCAAAGCCGTTTGAGGCATTTAAAATTCACGCATACATGCTATCCAGGCTCACAATGTTATTGGCTTTCGATTAATTTATTACAGTCAAGGGCATAAGCTTAGGGGATAGCCATCCTTTCATCAATATCCTGTCGTTTTTGACATGTTTACGAGTAGAATGGAGTTATTGACTATTTACAATTTATAAATGACAAAATAAAATACCAAGAAAGGTTATTTCGTCAGCCGCAGAATGACATTTTATAGGGTATATAGATAGGGTATCACATTTTTTATTCGAATAATTGCTTATTACTAGTTTATATTGGTTTGCTTGTTGCTTATTATTAGTTTATATTAATTGGTATGTACTAAACTAAATGGGTATAGTCAGGTACTAAATAACATAACCCAAATGCAAATTACGCAATATATTTTTCATATGTGTGTAGGTAAACTTTTCTAAAGGCTTATATACCGGGCGATTCTCAAAAGTGGTCCACCCCCATAACTTCGTTGTTTTCAGAGATAAAATAATAAAATTTTAAAATTCTATATTAGACGTAAATCTGCATTTATTGACATAGTCGGCAAATTTCATTTACTTCCGGTTTAACCGGAAATGGCCCCCAACTTCCGAATCTTTAATGGCACGTCATATTTGTTTTCACTTGTTTTGAATTTAAATGTCATTCTGTCACTTTTGACATCATGCCATTTATTTTTTATTGATATATTTTGATCTAGAGTGCTAAGAGCTAATTAAAATGTTTCAGTTTGAGTCAAGTAGACATATAAAAATTAATTTATCTTGTTTTTGTTGCCAATTTTAATTTTTTTTAGCATTTAAATTTGGCGAAGAGAAATGTTTTCTCAGTTTTGTCAAAGGTAACAGTATGGCTCATAACAACATTCAAATAGTGCTCTTTGTTATAAACAGGTTAATGTCATACACTTAAGTACTTATTTATATTCAATAAAAACCGCAATCAAATATAAAGTATTTGGAAATATTAACATAAAATAGGACTTGATATTCAGTTGTTGACTTAAACAGCATGAATATACCTGGCAGAGTTATAGCAGAAATTAGTAAATTGGTATGGTCTTACTTTATGAACAATTAAGAAAAGATTCTTTTAAGGCGTTTAGAAGAATTTTCAGTTTACGCCAATATATGATAGGGAATATGATATGAAATGAAATCCTAACTAACATTATTTTATCAGGAACTAGAGTAAATGGGAATAAAGCAATTTTGAATGTGTACTAAAACTGACAGATATATTTACATAGTCAGCAAGGTTTTGTTTTCAAATCCATCTAATGTCGATGAATTAAAATTAAAAGCCTTATTTTGTGTCAATATTTCCAGGTATTTGCTGTTTGATTATGTTTTTTTCTTGACAATTCTTAAGTAAGTATTGAAGTGTGTGCCATAAAAGTTTTGGTAACAGAACACACTATTCGAATACTCTCTCTCTCTCTCTCTCTCTCTCGAAAAATTGAGAAAACTGACATAAATATTACTAAGGACTGGGAATCTGGAGCCATTTCTGGTTGAACCGGAAGTGAATAAAAATTACTGTATCAATAAATGGAGATTTACGTCTAAACCCCAATTTTGTTTTCATTATTTTATGTCTGAAAACAACGTTTGTGGTGAGTCCGTAGAATCACCCGGTCTATTTTCAAGTTATTTTGTTACAATTTCATGTTCTCCTGTTCTATTTACTTAATGGACATGTTTCACTAATTTAAAGTTTATGTTTTCTTTGTAGTTAATGTATTCTAGCGAATATCTTACTGGGTAGAGTAAAATTTAAAATCAAGCTTTTTTTATTTTTTAAATAAGGGGTTAGTTTGTAAATAAGAACGTAAATATGAGTAAATACAAGTTGCAAGATTATATTTGTCTGATTCAAAAGTTCCAGAACGTGGAAAGGTAGGAAGTAGTAATTGAAGTTAAATTAAAAAATAAATCTTTACCTTAAAAAAAATATATTAAATAGGTTTTAGAATGAGCTTAAAATAAAGGGAGATTTATTTAGTGAATTAAAATATAAATAGATATTTTAGTATAATGTCCTTTTGTATTCACCATTTAAATAAATATCTAATAAGCTGTGCCACGATTAAGAGGACTTTATGGTGGTGTTATGTACCTTGGAGGCACCCTCTAGTGGGTTTAAATGATACTAGACATATTCGAATAGGTCCGACAAAGTTCTAATGGTAAATCCGTTAAGATCGTGAAACGAAAATGATTCCGTTCTTCGTCATTCACTATTAGAAGTCACCGTATCCGTATTTCAATCTTATTAACTCTCATCAGTGTGACATATCTGACGGCGAATGACGAAAAATGAGCATGTAACCAAGGTAACAAGTAGTTCTACCTTGGAGTTATCGCCCGCTAGTGTATAAATACATATGAAAACTATATAAAAATAAATACATATACAAACAAGTGCACTTTTTATTTTCAGATATACGATTTAGTGTGTTCTAGTTTAACGTCTACTTGAACATTTATAAATATAATTTGACGTGGATATAATTCTGTGCTTTTACATGTAGGGGAGAGAGAGGTGCATTGATACACGAGGCGCATTGATACCCATTTAAAATTTCGCGGCAGAAGAAGTCCATGCGTTTCAACCTATTACCTCAAAGATGGCACTAGTGTGAGCTAGTTGTTATAAAAATTTAGTAACAGAAAAACGAGTGAGAGTAAAGTTACATGTGTTTAGTTTATTTTGGCGCGAGAAAGTAATTGTTAATGCCTTTTTACATGTGTGTTTTTACCAACGTGGTAGCAATAGAGTGCTGCTTGTGTCACCATTCCTAAACGTAAGTATTATTTAAACATTGTTTGCAACCAAGTATATGCACTGTAAGGTTAAATATGTCATTTGTGAGTATTTTTGTCAGAGTGCATTTGGGGCACATTGATACATACATATGTATGAGAGGTACATTGATGCAGTGTATCAATGTGCCTCTACAGTGTATCAATGTACCCCTGCAATTTACAAATGTACTATTTTATTCGTATAAACAAGGTTCAGTAAGTTACACGAGGACATGTTACTTGTTTCAGGTTAATGAAAATGGTACTTACTTATCACAAAGAGCATTCATTGACGAAGGAGCTATAAAGACTGCAATAACCGATGATATTAAAAATCACAAATCAATTAGAGTTTCAGCTGCTGATTATGGTTTAAAACCCTCTACACTTCAACATAGAATCGAAAAGTATATAAAAAATCATAAAAATGAGAATCCAGAGGTTTCAGATGAATCTGGGCACGAAGAAAAAGCTGCGGGCGGAAACCAAATCAGAATATATCACTCTAAATATACAAGTTATACAAACAACTAGGCAGAGGCGATAAAGTTTCGTATTTACACCACAACACCATAAAAAGCACAGCACGATTAGATGACATCGCTAAGAAAAGAAATATGAAAAAAAAATTAAACAAGTAACCAAGAAGGTGAAATTTAATATTTAAAAAAAACGATCCGAAATGTTCCCAGTTCATCCGAAAATGACAGTGAAGTGGAAATGAGCTTATCTGATTCAATTGACGATGTCAGTGATGAAGAACTACCATTGTTGTGTGATGATGAATTAAATGTAGGCGATTTTGTTGTCGTCAAGTTTTTAACAAGGAAAACAGCCGTACACTTTGTTGGACAAATTGTCACGATTTATAATGACCATGAAATAGAGGTCATTTTTACGGAAAAGAAAAACTGACATAAGACCTTTGTTTTTCCTAACATTCAGGACATCAGTTTAGTGCTTCGAGGAGATGTCTTTTATCTTTGATCTTTTTATTTTCCAACAGTTCCTGATCGATCTTATAATTCAGTAAATATTGCACAACAATATTACTTTTTTCTCTAGTGTATTGTATGTGTATCAATGTTCCCCAGTACTGTATCAATTTACCCCACCAGAGAGGTAGTTTGATGCAAATGTAGACATTAAAAAAGTTCAAAACTCAACTGTTTTTATTTTTCCTTTAAATAGAGTATCACCTGAAAGACAAATACATAGCCTGTAAGCCTAAAATAAGAAGATGGCGACAAGTATTTTGTCTTGGACAAAATCATAATCACGACAAAAATTGTATCATTGTGCCTCCCTCTCCCCTAACTGTTTAATTAAAACTTTTCCTGAGGATAATTTTCACGTTCCCTAATTTCTATGTGTATATCTGTATAATATTAGCATTATAATTTATTTGCTTTTGTTGCTCTTCCGTGATGTGCATGACAATGAGACTCCAGCTAGTTTATTTGGGGCTGATGTTAATTATAATTCTGTCTAACAGGTATTATATATACTGGTATGTAGGTACTAACAATAAACTAGACAATACGGAAAATTCATTCTAAGGAAATTATTCTATCCTGCGGGCTTTAACTTGTAGCTTTGGTGATAATCGACTAATTGGGTTTGCAATAGGAATCTACATATTAACGCTTTAATTATTCATTTTTTAGTACCTATGTACAGGGTGAGCGAAACTCGATGTCTCAGCTCTATTATTAAGAAACAAAAAAAAAAAAAGAGTTTCTTAAATGGGATTGAGACCCAAGACAGACACCTGGTTCTTTAAGCAAAATGAGAATTTTGAAAAAATACATTATTAAAACAGTTTTTATAAATATTGTTACGTGTTTCTCTTTAAATGATTCGCTTCTTTAATTCAAACACGTTTATTAAGACTTTACAACTTATCGACCTTAACTGTATAACATTCCAATTACAACTAACTGACTATCCTAGCAACAACACCAGTATTTATAAATTTTACATGTTCTAGAAAATTCGTTTGACATCTAGAATATTTAATATGTCATTCCATACAATTCTTTACTAACAACTAGTGTATAAACTAAATAGACTAAATATGTAAACTATAAAACTTAATAAATGTCAGCTGTCACAAATGTCACTTTTACAAATGTCACAATATAAAAAAATTTATAAACATAAAAAGGTGTTTCTATCCACGTGAATTCTGAAAAAAAATTTACAAATATTTTGCAAGCCATTTTCAAGTTTTTTTTTATTTATTTATTTCGCAAGTTGCATTTGAAGATTTTTTTGTTACATTTAGGTCTTTCTATTTAGGTCCAGTAATCACTCCCTAAAATTTGGTGCGGGTCCCATGATTCATTACGAAACTATCACAATCTAAAATTCCTCCAACCGCCACTGCAATAGACTATTCCGAAACTATGATAATGTAACATCCTAAATTTTAACCGCACTGAAGAAGTGCCTCCCTCTTATATACCTGTATGTATGCATATAAATACCAAACATATTTATCTGACACTTTTCATCTCGTTAGTGTATTGAGTTAACGTTAATGTTACCGCTTTAATTATTCATTTTTAGTACCTACCTATGTACAGGGTGAGCGAAACTCGATGTCTCAGCTCTATTATAAGAAAAGGAAAAACGATAGAAAAAAACGGAAAAGAGTTTCTTAAATGGGATTGAGTAAGATCCATTTTAAACCAAATTTGTATATTTTTCCATATTTGGAAACTGAAGTAATGACGTCATCGAATTTTTTTCCCAGAAACATACCTATATTTTGGCATATTTAAAAAGAGCTAATTTTTCTGAACAGATTTTGTAAAGAAAAAAATTTGCTATTTTTTCCGTTAAAAAATTATAAGCAAATTTGTAAAAAAAAAGTATTATCAAAAATTCGCAATCGTCACGATTTAAACAAGTAGCCTTTGTAAGCAAATAGCAGTCTCATCTGTCAATAATTAAGCTAATGGTTGGCAAAAAATATTGTTTTGTTGTCATTTGACTTTGAAAAATGTTCACGCACAACGAAAATGTCGACAGTTATTAGTTTATGGGGAATCTCAAAAGAACCCTAGAAGAGCAGTTCAGTTATTTGGGCGCCCAGAGATATCCCGAAAGTGTTATTCCATGCTTAAAAATATTTGCAAGATTGGAACGCAATTTACGTGCAAATAACGAGGCATTTTCTTCTCGAAAGGGAAGAAAAAATGTTAAAAGGGTCAAGTCTGACAATACTGTTGCCACTGTTTTGCAGTATTTTGAAGACCATCCAAGGAACTTCATTCGGCAAGCTTGTTGTGAATTGAATTTAAAATATAGTTCGGTACGACAAATTTTGAAAACGATGGTTATCACGATTATAAACTTCACAACTTGTCAGTTCAACATCAACAACGAAGAATTAATTATGTTGCCCAAGTGATGGTAAAATTAGAGATCAATGACAATCGGTTTTTTCACCATGTGTTGTGGACGGACGAAAGCCGTTTTGTTAGTAACGGTAAGCCCAATAGAAAAAATGAACATTTTTGGGCTACTGAAAATCCACATTTTGTCAATCCGATTGATAACCAAAAACACTTCGGAATTAACGTTTGGTGTGGTATTATGAATGGATATTTGATTAGTCCATATTTTTACGAAGGGAATTTTACATAATGAGCGACATTTGCAATTTCTTCAACAACAACTTCCTGTGCTTCTCGAAAATGTGCCATTACACCTGCGAGCAAACATGTATTTCCAACATGACGGAGCTCCACCGCATAAAGCAAGAATGGTCCAACAATATTTAAATGACTTAGGAGAAAATTGGATAGATATAAATGGACCGATACCGTAGGCGCCTAAATCACCGGACTTGACCCTACTAGACTTCTTCTTGTGGGGAACTTTGAAAAATAAAGTACAACATTCAAGTTACAAAACACCATCTGTTAACTTGGAACATTTAAAAGAAAAAATCAGAAATGCTTGCGATAAACTATCTAGAGAAATGTTACGTAAGGCTTCAGTGAGAGAAGTAAGGCGAAGGAAGTGTTTAGAAGTAGGAGGTGGTCACATCGAAAATTTGTTGTAGTGATTGCCTACATACTTTGTTTCATTTCATGTGGTAACAGTAGTAACATTGTGTATTTTACAAGTTAAATTAATACTAATTAATAACGTTTAATTCTTGACAGATGCGACTTTGCTATTTGCTTACAAAGGCTACTTGTTTAAATCGTGACGATTGCGAATTTTTGATAAAACTTTTTTTTACAAATTTGCTTATAATTTTTTAACTGAAAAATATAGCAACTTTTTTTTTTTTACAAAATTTGTTCAGAAAAATTAGCTCTTTTTAAATATGCCAAAATATAGGTATGTTTCTAGGGGAAAAATTCGATGACGTCATTACTTTCCAATGCAATCCATATTGTTTTAATTGATGTAAAAATTTTAAATTCATTTAAATTTTTATTGATACTTCTTATATTTTGATGACACATTGTAAAATTGATATTTTGTTTATTTATAGATATGACTTGGTCGTTCGAGGGGGAATCAATATGTATGTTTTAGTAGGTGGCAGTTTAAACTTTGTAAATATGGACAATTTATAAGGACAGTAGACAGGGATACTTTTCTTATGTCGAGGGGCCGATCACGACAAAGAGACAATACAGGTAGGCCGGATTGGAAAACACTAGGTCAACAAAGAATGGATTATATATTGCTGTTCTAACTATTATTTTTACTATTATTATTATTATTATTATTATTATTATTATTATTATTATTATTTTTATTTTAATAATCTTAGACGGAAAAATTATTTTATATCTAAGAGCGTTTTTCATTATTCTTTTCAACCGACTTTGTAGTTGATCGGACATCTATTGTTGTTGAGCCCGTTCTACCCTTTTTTGTTTGTCAATTTGTTTTTGGGAAGGTCTACTGGTATCCTTTGAATTTGTTGTTTTTGGCTACTCTGGCTATTCTGGCTATAGGGGTGGGGGTCGAGGCTAATGGCGTACTGCATAGTATTTTCAATCGGGTTCGATAATTCTGAGGTAAGTGGTTCCAACTGATCTAGCGTAATACTTCGTTGTTAACCCAAAGATAATTATTTTTTATTTGTGCTTTATAGCCTTGGTGTCGTGCTTGAATTCAGATGAGCCCGTAGTATTTTCTGAGTTTTCTGACCACGTCAGAGATCGTTATTTGTATAAATTTTTGTACCTTTTAGTTTTCTGTGTAACATGTACTAACTAAATGTAGTAACACTTCAAACTAACACCAGCGGTTAACTTATTATTCTATGCGCGTCTCGCCATCCAAACCGACATCACTAGGCAATGATTAAAACAGGGTTGTTCTTAAAAATGTTGAAACATTTGCTAACCAAAATGGTTGGATTTAGATAAAATTCAGATATGTAATTATATGGTAAACGAAGTACCTATGTTAGAAATGCAAGCTTACGATTTAGGTATATACAATTTTTTTCCCTTTTTAGGAGCCGTCCCCAAGGAGTTTAGGAGTTGTATCCAACTCCTATATTACTCCACCCACTCCTGCACCCTTATGTCTTTCAGAAGACAATATAGGTCCACAGGATAGATTCTGTATGTCTCCATCCCACAGTCTGATAACATATGGACAACTTCCAGCTCTTTTAGCACATACACCCTTTATACAGTCCTTGATTTGTGCTAATTTTTAAGCATTACTCCAATGTTTCTTATACTGGAATTTTACCCATTTTTCTTTTGTCATCGGACCATGTTTTTTGTTATCCCAAGGGCTGGTTTCGGGCCAACATATGGAGTTGCTGAACCTCTTCTAGCAAATTCATCAGCATATTCATTTCCAGGGATGCCTCTGTGACCTAGAACCCTCACTAATCTCAATGTGTGCGGTCTGTCAGTCTATCTTTGAGTGTTTCATGGCATTCCAGTATCAGTCTAGGTGTTACCTTGCAACTGCTTGAAGCTCCAAGGACTGCCTGGCTATCGATTATTATGTTTATCTTATTTGTGCAAGTTCTCTTTTGTTTGTCCTTGTACATTGTAGGATAGCGTATACATCGGTCATTCAGGAGGATTTGCGTAGCCTTGATGTTGAAGTTCGTTGTTTAGTCTTTGTCCACCATACCAAAGACGCATATGTCATTATGGGATTTACCACTACATTGTGTATCCATCATAGGTGGACTTAGCCTCTAGGTTTTGCCAGGAGTTCGCCTGGCCAGCAATAAGGTTACCTCCGATTTTGTTGCTACTTTTTCCAGTTCCTGTGTTCATGTTAGTATTGCGTCTATTATTACCCCCAAGATAATTAACTTCCATCACAATTGGTGCTTCTGTGCTCCGAAAAGTTATTGCACTTAATTTATTTAACTTTCTTCTTTTTGTAAAAGGCACTGTTTTGGGTTTGGTTAGGCTAATCTTTAAACCGTCCAATTGGTTACTGTGTTCCATGCGCCTTCTGACTGTAACATTAATTTGCCTTGAGATAGAGCATGAATAATGGTACGATTTTTACAGGAATATGTTTGTAGGCATCAACTCTGAATTTATAAAAAAATATGGCATCATTAAATAAGAATTTGGGTACAAAAAGAACAAAGAGATAGTATATTCCTCAGAAGGTCGAAAAAGGAATTATTGTAATAATAAATCTTGACATACGTTTGCCAAAAAAAAATCAGTTCTAATCAACTCCTAATGATGTCAACGTAGTTGAGGAAACGCACGCTTTGAGTGCAAAAAAAAGTGTTTCTCTATTAAGTGGAAGAGTATTCGAGTGTGAATTTGTTTCTAAGCCGAAGGATCCAATTCTCATCCAATTATTTTCCTATGGCAAATTTTGCTAGATGATTAGAGTAAAATTTCCTATTGCGCTTCTAATCATATACTGCCTCGTTCATGAAGTGATGTAAATAATAAGGTAAAATAGGTTTAGTAGTGCAGCTTTTAAGTATTTAATCTTTAATTAAATAGCTGTGAAATTAATTAAATATCTTTGAAAATATTTATTACATAAAGAGGTAATGTGTTTCAAATTGTCGAGATTTCAAATTTGAATAAAAAAATATATTTGTACGTAAACATAAAATATATTATGTTTCTTAATAACCTAGTTAATACTTAATAACTTAGTTAATACTCACTAACAAACTTAGAAACATAAAACATATTATGTTTCTAAGGTAAATATATGCATACAAACGCTGTATGTATAATGTAGTTGGTACACTCATGTAATTTGTTTCTGAAGGAGATTTGAAACTGATCACATTTTGAGTTCAAATATTTCATTTCTTAAAGGATAGGTGGTATAATATTATACCATAAATGTTGAAATAATAAATGGTAAAATATTAAAGAACCAATGACCATAACATCAACGGATACATCTTCTTTTCAAAAGATTTATTTGGATATAGTAGGGCCAATTGAAAAAGATGAATTCGATTATTGTTATATAATAACGCTACAGTGCGAGTTATCCAAATATGTCGAAGATTATGCTTTACAATCTAAAGATACAATAACTGTCGCTAAAGCATTTGCTGATAACGTTATTTTACGATAACTTACTCATGGGAGTACATGGCTTCCGTACTGGTGTTTCGCGTACAAAACAACTGTGCATACCGAAACACAGTACACACCTTTTGAACTTGTTTGGAAAATGTGTAATATTCCCAACAATTTGAAAAACGATCTAGATATATCCACTATATAACTTTATTGATTACTCACAGAAATTGAGATTTAGGTTACAAAAGGCTTACGAAAACGCAAGAAATAATCTACTTAGAACTCAGATAAAAAGACTAAGATATAAATCCAATTAGTCATAGGAAAAATTATTTTTATGATCTAAAAAATGAACATTATTGAACAGTATCTATATCGGATAGAACGAAAATAATTCACATTTTTCATAATGCGAATTCTTTTATTTTGCCAGTGGAGGTTCAGTGAACATACGTATCTAGGATATTAGTAATTAATTACTAAGCATCTAGTTCCTGGAGTGGGTACTGGAATCTTCGGCGTAGAAACAAAAAACTGGACGTTTTCCACGAACACCGAACTACTACACTTTTCTCGACGAGCGTTTCGCCAACCAAGTTGGCATCTTCAGGAGAAAATTAAAACTAAAATCTTCTCCTGAAAACAGTTTTAATCTTCTCCTGAAAATGCCAACTTGGTAGGCAAAACGCTCGTCGAGAAAAGTGTAGTAGTTCGGTGTTTGGTGGAAAACGTCCAGTTTTTTTTTTAAGCATCTAGTCTCAGATCAATCCCGCGAAGCGGATGCGACGGCTCGACTTATGTCAGAGTGCAACATGAACGATTAACCTCAGTAGACAGATGGGTAGTTAGAATTAAGGCGAGGTCGATAAAATATGTAGAAAAAGATAATCATAAAAGTTATGAAGCAAATTTTGAACTTTATTATATAAAAACCGGTAAGATAACCGGTAACATAACAACTGTTCCTGTAGGTAATTTAGATATCTTTAAGGCATTAACTTAAAATTTTCTTCACTATATCAGAACCTGCAAGCGTTTAAACAAGTCACAAACAATTAACTATTTGTTTTGAAGAACAGAGAATTGATTCCTTTTGAGGGAAAAAATGAAAGCATTTAAGTATGTTTTAGAGACTAGATCAATAACGAATCAGTGCGATGTTTTCGTTCAATTTTTTATGGTTTCCTTCTTTCAACAAAATGGGCATATAAAATATATTTCCACATAAACGGTAGCAGATACATGATGGACGTATACGTATATCAATATTGAACATGCACCTTTCAGTTTGGATTGACGTTCTACAGAGCATCTATGCTACTATATCAATTTTCATTTCTGCAAATACATGCCTTGATACAAAACACATACGTTTACATTTCACAGCGATTTTTATTATCTCGGCCGGTGAACAAAAATCATCAGCAATGATCAGTGCTGTTAATTGTCTGACCGTTTCTTATGAAAAATTTAGACTATTTTACACTATGATAAAATATATGATTCTTCCACTGTTGACATAGGATGTATATGGGGCATTTCAAGTCAACTAAGTGAGGTCAAAAAAATTCTGTTTGAAACATATCACAATCGATAGTACTTGCTAAAAAACTAACTTCCCCAAAATTTTAGATTTTTTGAGCCACAAGGAGAGGGATGGTGAGGGTGAGAAAATACAAATTTTCGTTTCGACTCTAAAATTTCAATCTTTCTCGGTAAGAAAATGAAAAAAAATATAAAGAAGGTTGCAATGGTTTTCGATGCATTTTTTTGCGTAGAATACGATAGAAATATTTTCAAAATTATTGGGGGTAGTTTTCACCCTTATTTTGATGATTGAAAGTTTAAAATCGAAATTTCGAGAAGTATGACACGATTTTTTTTGTCAATTTTTTCTTATTTTTTTATTTTTTTTGTACTTTCTATTAATTTTTAATTCATAATGGGCGTCAACCAGGAACTGGCCCAAAGAACGGCCCAAAGGTGAAAAAACGGGGTTTTAGCGTATTTTCTCATCCTGTTAGATAGTAAATTGCAAGTGAATAATATATTCCAAGGTTTTTGGGGTCGCTGATTACGATTCTAACGTAGAACATTTCCCGTAGAATACGATGGTATTTTTTAAATTTCAAAATTTAGCCATTTTTTAAAAGTTGACCACCATACTGGATCCGCCATTTTGTTTTTTGAAAATCTGACGTTAGACTCGTAATCAGCGACCCCAAAAACCTTGGAATATATTATTTACTTGCCATTTACTATCTCACAGGATGAGAAAATACGATAAAACCACGTTTTTTCACCTTTGGGCCGTTCTTTGGGCCAGTTTCTGGTCGACGTCCATTATGAATTAAAATTAATAGAAAGTTAAAAAAAAGGAAAAAATTAAAAAAAATGAAAAAGAATCGTGTCATACTTTTCGAAATTTCGATTTCAAACTTTCAATCCTCAAAATAACGGTGAAAACTACCCCCAATAATTTTGAAAATATTTTTCATCGAATTCTACGCAAAAAAACACATCGAAGATCATTGCAACCTTCTTTTCAATTTTTTTCATTTTCTTACCGAGAAAAATTGAAATTTTGAGTCGAAACGAAAATTTGTATTTTCTCACCCTCACCATCCCTCTCCTTGTGGCTCAAAAAAAATCTAAAATTTTATGGAAGTTAGTTTTTTAGCAAGTACTATCGATTGTGATATGTTTCAAACAGACATTTTTTTGACCTCACTTAGTTGGCATGAAATGCCCCATATGTAGTCAGATAAGGCCCACCGGAGACGACCGACTATCGGTCACCTACAATTTTGTCTGTATGAATGCAACGTATACGTTTAGATGAGACACCGCAGACGACAGACTAAAAAGACGGCCCGACTAAAAAATTGGAACCTGTTCCATTTTTGCCACCGACTCGATTGTCTGTGACGAGTCGGTAACAAATTGAACAAATGCATTCTTATGAGATAACACACACGAACTACAATTTTTGAGCTGAAAATGTGTAACATAACATGTGGTGTGGTAAAAATGATATAGTTATAACTTTTTATAACTTGAAAGAATAAAATTTCTTCTTTTTCTATTTTAGTATATTGTTTATTTTGATGTGCTATGGTTATTGTACTGTATTTTTATTACTGGTGTTTCAATAGATTTTGTGTTAAATTTAGGTAAGATTTTGGTTTTTTAAGTCCAATTAATTTTACCGCAAATATTTTTTAAAATATATTTTTGTTTTTTTTTGAATAGTTAAAAATAAAGTTATTTTAAAAAAATATGGATTTGTACACTACATAAACGTAGACACCCTGTACTTTTTATAAATTCGAATATAAGAAATGGCATATATGAGTAATTAGAAAACATTATAGCATGAAAAATTATAAATAGATGCATGATTATTTTTTTACAAATTCGGAACAATCAGACAATGCGGAAGTATGCAGTTCTTATACATGGTGTCTGACTGTTTTTTTTTCATATATTGTATTGTCCAAAGTTTTACAAAATACTTTCATTTTCCTCATTTTCGCTCAAGTGCTGACGCGCTATGTCCTGGAACTATGCTGTCTTAGCTTTTTTCTGACCACTTATGTAGTTTTTCTGACCACACTGTATCAAATTTATAGTCAATATACCGTATAAGTATAAATTTTCAACCTTCACAAAACATTTTTGCGAGACTTTTTCATCATACAGTTCAAAGCGCATGCTTAATATATCTACTTCTAGCGACTGCTGACTGTGTTCTACGCCCATAATACAAAACTATCTATAAATATGGAACTTTACAAAGCATTTGCACTGATTTGACACCAGCCCTTGATCTACATATGTATATTCATGTTTGAGACAATTGGCTTGATTACACTTGATATTACAGGACATTGTGTTGTTGGAATACTAACTGTCGCTGCGAAAGTACTAATACAAAACTTTAATTCAATACGATATGCATTCTTGATTTATTAATAAACTTGACAGAAACGAAGTCAAACCTACACAAGTTGCCAAAGTTTAATATGAAATTATATCTCACTATATATCTATCACGAGACTACTGCAATATATACGAATTGAGGCGACCCCTATCACATGCAATGCGAGTTGCCTATGTGTTGCGCCGCCTTTATTTATTAAAAAAATTATACATATGTATATTAGTTCGGAAACATTTAGTACTCTGTATCCTAACCGGGGTGCAATACTGGAGTAGGGTATGTTTAGTTTAATCGACTTATTGTGACCACCAGAATCATCGCTACCATTTATGCTACTTCGTTTAAAGGCACCTTATAATTTTAAAGTAAATATCCATGTTTTTTATAACGGAAGAAAACTACCTATCTTTATATTAATAGATTTCCACATATCACAGCCGTATTTATTTGCTTTTACTATTTTGAAACGTAGTGATAAATATCACCAAATTCTGAAATAAACACTTAACCATTTTCACATTAAGAGATCAATATTTTTAATCCAAGTAAACATAATTTGTTAAGCATATTAGTGGTGGAAAATATATGTATTAGCTTCGTTATGAAGATATAGTTTTTCTTAGAAACAGACGTGAATTTTAAAGTAATAATTTGACATTTATATTGTAGAGGTAATTGAAAGTAAAAAAGCAATTCTTACATGTGCTGTGCTGTACTTCCCTAGCTTAATTGGAAAAAACGCCCCTACCGTCCTCTACAACGCACATAAACTAATTAATATCACACACAGATATATAGATATATCAAAATATATGTCAGTTTCTAAGAGCGTTTATTTGTCAAAATCCGTTTAACTTCGTAAATATCTAAGTGAAACGGATAGGCATAGGGAGCTATCGATCGGGAACCGGCCTGTTACGAAATAAATCAGTAAAAACATAATAAATCTAGAAGTTTTATAGATACGCAATAAATGCCATTTAAGGCCAACTCTGTATTTATTTATCAGTTTGCCGACATATTTATCTACGGGATACTTTATATTAGTTAACTGTTATCCCAAACGCCATGGAAGATAGAAACAATATTAAAAAAAAAGTTCCTTGAGTCAAAAACATTCAACCAACTAACTCAAAATCTAATCAGCTCCAGATCTCGTCATGATGCACAAGTATTTCACATTTGTATGTTCATTTATATCTTAAAGCGTTCTCGATATATCGTGCATACAAAAAGATTAACAGATGGATGGACAGACAGATAATTTTTCCACATAAACTTGCTACTCCCGGTACATCGCTCTTCAGCGCCTCATAATTAATACTATTTGCGACAGAAAAATTTGACAGGGACATAGTTTTGAAGTTTAAAACGCGCCCTTTCCGATGGTGTCCATGAAATTCCTCCAAAGTATTATCAATTATGAAAAAAAAGCGTTTTTTTTTAAAACACGATTTTTTGGAAATTGAAAAAACTCACTCTCTGAGTGATTTTAATAAATTTTTATCCTTGACAATTTTTTGTAAAAGTACATCATTTTCCAATAAAAATTGTTGCAGTTCAGGGGTCATTTTGAACGTATAAGGGAAAAAATCGATCTTTAAACCACGTATACTTAAAGTTCAAACATTTATTCCACCGGTTAGTGATGTTCCAGGTCCATTGCAGACCGGAAACCCCTTGAAAATTTGATTTTAAAAAAAATGTGCAAAAACATCGTTTTTTTTTTTAACTGCATTTGTTCATAATTAATAATTTTTTGGAGGAATTTCATGGACACCGTCGGAAAGGACACGTGTTAAACTTAAGAAATATGTCCCTGTCAAATTTTTCTGCCGCAAATAGTATTAATTATGTTATGAGTTAAGTAATAGTATTAGTTATGTTACTGGCGTTTTCGGCCGAAACGGGTTAAGGGGGGAAATAGGTTTACACGACTCAAAATATTTTTAAATATTATTTATATTTTATTTTTTTATATATTTTTTATTCCACAAATTTTTAGTAAAACTATTAAAAAATATGTTCCCAAAGCTTCAAATAAAATTTTTAATTCGTTCTGATGTACAACCTGTTAAGTGAGTGTCCCTAGTTAAGTGCTAGAGCGCGTGACATGTAAAAAGCATGTAAAAAAAAGAGTTGCAAGCTCAAAACTCAAGAAAGATAGAAGGCTTACTATAGGGTGCTGTATCACTGATTAACCAGTAAGTAGTTTAAATAAATTCATTTTTGCATTATTATATTTGTTTTTTTGAATTTTTGTACACTCTAGCTCAAAAAGTTTTTACCGATCATTTTAAAAGTTGATAGTTCTATATCATTACGCTCTATATGATCCTCAATTTAGAGTAATTGTAGTAATCATTGTTTAAAGTATTTTTTCATAAAAACAGTAAAAACTATGCTCTTTTGTTTAAACGCCTCTAAAAAATGTAATTTTCAATTTTTGAGGGGAAGTTTTCATATAGAAGAAAGGGCGTGTACTTAAATTAAATTTGGAACGTCTTTTCCCTTGGAACTGTAGCGTCCAGAATAAACACAAACAGGTGGTAATGGTGACCTCCCAGAGATGTCTCCATACTTCATAGGAAATACTTACACAGTAAAATTACACAGTTTATTTATAAAATACAAAAAAACACATGTACTTATAAAATGTTCCCAAAGTTGAAATAAATCATATGCATTCCTTTCTTGCCAAAATAATTCATGAAAATAATTAAAAAAATGTAATCCTAAACCTATTTTCCCCCTAAATCTCGACATTTCAGACCATTTTACACCTATTTAGCCAATAAATTCACTGATACTATACTTCCACATCAACGTAGTGGGGTGGAAGTTAATATACGCATCTATATGTCACCAATTTTTTTTTGCTGTTTACTTTATTCCTCTTCTTTTGACAGCCATCTAAACATTAAGGTGGCCTTAATTGGTATAAGTACCTACGTTATTTATATTTGTGTGATATTCTTAAAAAAGGCCTGATATTGTCAACCAGCAAACAAATCAAAGTTAATTAAATTCGGTCTTAAATTATTTTACAAAATGTTGCTGTCGCTCGTGTTTTCTTCCAATCAGCTAAAAGCTTCTATTTGTCTGTTCTCGACATTCCGACTTTAAGATAATAATTCTTAAAAAGATGTAATATCTCATGGTTTAAATAAAACGCCATGAAATGATCCAAACAGCAATAATAAGAACTAGAGTTACGGTAAAAAGAGAACTATTTGCTGTTCTGGAGGAGCCACTGGTTAATATGCCACCACTTCATGCTGCTATCGAGGTAGATATGCATATACATATGAATTTTGCTCATATTTGTAGTAGACAAACTGCTCTTTAGCATAGTAAATTAACGTTTCCGTTATTTCACCATTAGTTTACGATGTTAGTGGATGCAGCTCGCAAAGCAATGCCAGAATTGAAATTACGGCAAACTTATGAATTATTCATAATTTTGACGATAATAAAAATGATAGAAGTTCGGAATGGTGAGTGTAGGAACACATATAGAGTAGTTTAAGGCTAATGAGATGCTTTAAGTAGCTCTGTGGTGGGTACCTGTTTATGAGCCATCGTTTTTACCGCTCCTCCGTCAAATAAAATTATTAGTTTTCCAAACTTCCACCTGATTACCATAAATTCAGTCCATTAGTTTGAATGTTAGAATTGTAAACTATCATTCCAATTATACACAAAATTGCGTACATCACTTTTTATCCTTAGACCTTGGGCATTTAAGTAGCTCTGTATATGGGCCATTATGAGCCATCGTTTTTACCGCTCCTCCGTCAAAAGAAATAATTGGTTTTCCAAACTTACCATAAGTTCAGTCCATTAGTTTGAATGTTGAATGTTTGAAAATTGAAATCTGGCTACATTCTAATATGACACAATTTTGCATACATCACTTTTTATCCTAAGACCTTGGATTTGTGTACTTTTCGTACTGGAAATGGATAACAAACCAATGGCGAGGCGTCCATATTATCCACTGTTACCAATGGTAACAGTTCGAAGGCAGCAAATATTTTACGTTTATTAGATACTTATTTTTTAATTTAATTTTTTAATTACGGCAATGCAGTGCAGTATGTATATTTTCGTTCTAGTTAGAAGCGCACAAATACACCAAAGTACCAACACTGCCGTGTTGTGCCCCACTCCCACCAAGTTACAGCACGTGTTAACGCGAGAGTAATTCCCACTTCTTATTGGTATTAGTTAAACTGCGTTAGTCGATGTGCACGAAAATTGTGTGCACGGAAATATGCATCCGTCACGTGTTACGGTGGAGCATTGGATAAACAATTTTCCAGAACTGACCTTTAATTGCAGTAAACTTCGCTGACCGTGTACTGACGTGGCACGTAAAAACAGCTGTTTTGCAGCATGTTGCTACAGACATAAACTTCGTGTGTGAGCGTAAAGGTGGTGTGAGTGCGTGAGACAGACAGATACAATTTAACTTGGATTTAATCAAAATGATGGTAACGTGTATTATTCCGCCAAATTAGAACACCCCGAGATCAGATAGTGGAAAACGGCGAAGTTAGTCTGCTTTCAGAAACAACCCTTAAACGATTATACACAGCACCACTGTGAGAGAACATGAAATAAATAAGTCGTCTCGGCATTGGACGATAAACCTATATGTCTTAGTATTGACGAAACGATGGATGTTAAAGAACAGAACATAGCTAACGTATTGGTTGAGGGACTGGATGAAGCAAAAGTTATGGAAGGGCGTTTGATAGCTTCAAGGGTGTTGGAAAGCAGAAATGAGGAAACAATTAATGAGTGTGTGACTAGCAGTGTACAGTTACTATGGGGCGAGGAGAACTTTTGAAGTAAATGAACACCATTTATTGCTTCTATTGACGGATTGGCAGATTACATGAAGGCCGACTGGTCGGTACCAAAAATGACATTATATTAATTTAATCCATGTTATTGTATGGAAACTAAAAGCAATACGGAATGTTATAGCATCAGTTACTGTGTGTATGTAAGCAATTTTAACATTTCGTAGTGTTGCTGATAATGGTATCCTGGAGCCGCCCCTGTGTAAAGTACCGATATATTATTAACATCCGAATTCTAATAATCATGTAGGTAAGTGTCAAAATATAAAAAATAATGTATAATTTCAGCTGCAATAATACCCAACTGCCATATTACGCCAGTCAATAGAGCTCGAAAAGGGGTGAGTTTATGACACGATTGATACCTGAAATCCGACTACGGGATACTTTTCAGTTCAGTCATTAGATGAAAACGTATATGATTGGGGCTAGGAAATAGTTGCACTTTTTTTTTAATAACAAATTAGTGAAAGTGAGTTTTTTCAGTAAGAAAATCATAGAAGAAAAGCTATTGAAGCAATTACATCGCATCCATAGATAGATTAAATAACATTTTCTCGACGGATTCGGAAACTACAGAGTGTAAACTACAATTCGTCCATTTACTTTGTTTCATTTAAATGCCATTAAATTGGTGTAAAACGCCTCTGAACACCGCGCAAAATGTTCGGCGGCGCGCTGACAGCCGAGTGAGGTAGTGGTGGTGGAGGAGCGAGGGGAAGCAGCGGCAGCGACCAGCAGATTTCGCGCGGTGTTCAGAGGCGTTTTACACCAATTTAGTGGCATTTAAATGAAACAAAGTAAATGAACGAATTGTAGTTTACACTCTGTAGTTTCCTAATCCGTCGAGAAAATGTTATTTAATCTATCGCTCGACGTGTTATGGAATATTCAAAATACGATGTAAAAAAACTTTATTCGACTATTGTGCAAAAACTATTCATCGGACATAAGCCAGTTTTTGCACACTCATTCTTCGTGATATTACCTACATTTTCCCACAAGATTGACTCTTCTAATGGAAAAATACTCGAATTACGAATTTATTAAGAAAAGGTAATTTTTTGCGTTTTCTCAGCGAAAAATGTACCGATTGACTTTTTTTTTTTCATTTTAAAGGTTTTTGAATTCTCTACAACTTTCCTATGTTTAGGATGCGATGTGATTGCTCCAATAGCTTTTCTTCTACAAGCAAAAAACTGAAAAAACTCCATATTTTTCACTAATTTGTTATTAAAAAAAAAAGTGCAACTAGTTCCTAGTCCAATTCATATACGTTTTCATCTAAGGACTGAACTTAAAAGTATCCCGTAGTCGGATTTCAGGTATCAATCGTATTATGTCAAAAAGCTCTATTGACTGGCCTATATCTACATTATTAAAGCAATAACCGAATACGATATCCTAACAATTATTTGTATAAATTTTGTTATGTAAATTTTAACCTCCTTATTATAAGCACCATTCTACTACAGAAATTGAGTATGTAATGTATTTTTCCTACACTATTAAGATTTCTTTTAATCATGCAAATGATTTCTTTCGTGCTTCGGCCTATTAATATCAACCTACGTGTTGCACATATATTTTACTTTTTAAGATTACACTCTATAAAAACTGCTAAAACTGCTCACTTCTCAAATATTTATTAGTTTGATATGGTGATTTTTATTTAACATAGCGTGTCTAAATATAACTTGTGTCCGAGTTCACCACATATACCATACAGCTCAAAGAGATACGAATACAGGGAATGAATTTAAAAAAAATATAGTTTAAAAAAAACTGTGTTTTCTATTTAATTGAAATCTTGTGTAAATTTTGGGACATCCTTCATTTCATATTCATGGTTAAAAGAAAACAAAACATGCATATTATGTTCGTGGCTAATGTTAATACATAAGAAATCACCATTTGTTAAAATAAACGAACCATTCAAAACAGTCATCAAAGTTGGCCAAGCAAAAAATACATATTTCTATTCTTAATCTTAAGTTTATAAGCTTATTGAATTGTGAAGGCTTAAGACATTATTTATTTTAGAATTGTGACAGCCACTTGTCAAAAGTTTGGCAACAACAAAGTTTCGCCTCAAACTTCGACTCCTGTTCGATCAGCGCTATTTCCGTATCTCTCGTTCATAGCCAGATTTGATACTTTTTTTAATGGTTCATTACATGTGTCAGTCAGATCTGGATGATACCATACGATGAATGCAATATAGTGAGCCGATATTTGCAGAAATAGTTTTCATCCTTTTGTAAAATTTAAAATTTATTTGTATCATATTTTCCCGTTTGTATAATTTTTGAAAAGCCATTTATGAAGTAATTTGAGAAAACTTTATAGAACCAATTTTTTTGTACTTATCAGAATGGCTTTAATAAGAAACTTGCAACTATTTAAATCAATACGCTTGATGTAATTAATTTACAGTGGCCTAAAGTTGATTATAATGCTTGATTATAATTTGATAATACATAAAAAGCGGTGAAAGAAAAACATAGATGCTTACAGTTACACTGATCACTTTTCGACTTTCAAATTTCTCAGATTTTCGATCGGACACCTTTCACGACTTTTATCTAGGTCAAATCATAAAGATCATAAACATCAATTAGCTGATTTTACAACTAATCAGTTAATGAACAAAATTAGTTCCTGGAATAGGAATCTGTAATCCTATGCATTTTATAACCATCGAAATTATAATACAAGAAATATATACATATTTACCTTTTGGTGCATTTTCGGACAATGAAATAATTTAACTAAAAAAAATGTGTTGTCTCTATTGTTTCCTAAATTACGTAATGATTAATTGGGCCAGCACCTCAACTGACATCTGAACGCGTTGAAAATTTATTTCGATTCTCCATATTTCGATGTTTCCTTTATTTTCACCAATTAAGATATATTTCATCACGCAGTTGGTATACCAATTATTACTTTTGCAATAAACAAATTAGGCACCTATCAACAACGACTGGTTAATTATCTGCTTGTAAATTATTCACTAATTCACAATCGTTTTTTATGATACTATATGCTTTGTAAATACAGATACATTTACTCAGAATTGCCAGATATTGTTGTAATTCTATCCATGCGGAAATTTGTTGAACATGCAGGGTTGACAGTCAATTACATATATATTTTTTTTACGATTTACGAATTCAGCATATAAACTAGAATATGTCAATTGATTAAAAAACTGTTGCTGTTGCCAGCTGAAATCAATGAAATATATTTTAGCAAAAATAAAGTTCAATGGTATTACAAACATTTGCAAATTACCGCATCGTATATTTTGTACTATTAAAATGTTTGTACTGAATATTATTAGTACTATTAAATCGTTTTACTTTAAAGTAGTTGAGGCAGAGAGCGTGTCCCAAGATTATTAGGAAAATTTACATATTTAGGAATTATATGTTCATTGCAAATATAATAAAAGCTCACGATTGTTTGACAAAAATTTAAGACAGGATTATAAACGTAAGTTGACATACATGATAATACAGTGTACATCTTTATATGACAAAGCGTTTATGCGCATATTCTCCGCCCACGGTTTGGAGAGTTTATATCTAAGTCAACATGGGCTAGCCCAGTATACGAGGTGTATAAATGAAGTAATGAGACTGATTTTATAAAAAAATTTTTTTATTCAAGTATAATTACAATTCAGTATTGTCTCCTTCAAAATAACTGCCTTGGGAAGCCACACAATGCTGAAGACGGTTCTTCCATTCCTCATAGCAGCGCTGGAACTCATATACTGGAATAACCTTCAGTTGGTCGGTTACAGCCATTTAAATGTTTTCTGTGGTCCCAAAATGACGTCCCTTGAGGTTTTTTAACCTCGGGAAGAGAAAAAAATTGGAAGGACTCAAGTCAGGCGAATAAGGAGGCTAAGGAGCCACAGGAATATTTTTACTGGCTAAAAACTCGTTTACTGAAATGGCTGTGTGACAAGGCGCATTGTCGTGATGCACATCCAGTTGAAAAAGGGTCCTCACACGCAGGACCCTTTTTCGAAGTCTTTCAAGAACCTCTCTACAAAAGTGTTGATTTACTGAGCTTTAGGCACAAACTCTTTGTGGAGAATGCCCTGGCTAGCAAACAAGCAAATCACCATGCATTGAGACTTGCCCATTCTTGCTTTTTTGAGTCTTGGAGAGCTTGAAGTGTACCATTCCATGCTTTGGCGCTTGGTTTCCGTGTCGTACTCAAACACCCAAATCTGTATCACCAGTAATGACACGTTCCATAAAATTGGGATCATTTTCAATCAATTCCAAAAATTCAAGACACCTTTCTCTCCTGATGCCCTTTTGTTCCAGCAAAAGGTTTTTTGGAAAGCATTTTTCTCATCCCAAATTCGTTAGTCAAAATATGACTCTCTAAAAGACTCTCTTCCTTCTGAGAATGCCTTAAACCACCGATGAACCTTGGCTCCCCAATTCGTTAGTCAAAATCTGATGAACAGTGGTGTGATTCAAATTTAACTCTTCCCCGACCATTCTTGTTGTCAAGCGACGATCTGAATGCACAAGATCCTGTATTCTATCGACATTTTCATTGGTTCTTGAAGATGAAGGCCTTCCGCTGCGTAGTTCATCTTCAATCGAGTCTCTTCCTTCTGAGAATGCCTTAAACCACTAAAAAAAAACCTGGGCTCTTGAAAAAACACTGTCTCAGTAAGCGTGTTGAAGTTTTGCAAACGTATCCGTTGGGCTATGTCCAAGTCTGAAGGAAAACCTGATAGCACACCGTTGCTCAAAATTAATGTCACTCATTTTTAAACCGGTTTACGAAAACAGTCACAAAGAATAAACAAATGACTCTAACAAGTTCAAAATTGTACTGAAGGTGCATTACATGAAGGTCATAACCTACCTTCCAAGTCCCGTCTCCGCAGATGGGGCGCTACGTTACCAGTCTCATTACTTAATTTACACACCTCGTAGATGAAGACACTGGTACTGTCGACACAAGAAAAAACCATATATTCGACAGTTTTTTGGGCAATTGAGTTTAATAGTTTCTAGGACTCACAAGCTATAATACTATTGCTAATGCTTAGGCTTATTCAAATTGCAAAAAAAATGTTTATAAGCGAATATAATTTCAATACATAGAGATCAACATTCCTCAAAATTAAACGACACATTTTATTGTAACCTAAAGAAATGCAGGCTTATTACTCGATTTTTAAATCTTATATAATCTTATATATGTATAAAGAATCTCGTGTCACGGTGTTTGTGGTCGCACTCCTCCGAAACGGCTCGACCGATTTTTATGAAATTTTGCGTGTATATTTGGTAGATATGAGAATAGGTCCTAAAGTATATTTCATACCGCTAGGTGATTAGGGTGTCCCTATTCAGAAAAAAAAAATCTATTTTTTTTAAAAACTTTTTTTGTATTTTTTTTTATTTGACAACAAAAAATAACTATAAACCCAAATTTCCAATATGGCAGAACAACGTTTGCCGGGTCAGCTAGTATCTAATATAATATTGAAAACGTGCTTCTTTCTCTTTCAATAGAAATTGTCAAATTTTTAAATGTCATCTTTGTATCTTTTTCCTGGCTAACTGGATCGTTTTTTTATTATTATTATTTAATGTCATGGCAAAATCATTTAATCAGTTTTTCGCTTTCGAGTTTCTGATTATTTATTGAAAACGATGCATTTTTCGGGTTTCGATCAAACACCGACATACATATATATTTTCTGTAGATAATTAAATTTCGCATCACACTAAATAGATATGGGATTCAAATCCCTTCAATAAAAAATAATAATGATAAAAAGGTAACATGACATGTTTGCCATTAGCTCTCTCTATGAGATAATCAAATTTTTCGACTACATATTTATTGTGCTTCTGTATCAAATTTGAGCCACGCCGAACGAGTAGTTTGCGAATAGAGAGTGAAGATATTTGAAAAAAACTTGTTCTCCTCCTTTTTCAGGGCTGCAATTCTGTCAAGAACGACCCTAGAGCTAAATACAAAAATACGGATCTGCTTATTCCTTATGTAGTATTTGTAATTACTTTTTGGTTCCATATTTTTTAATCACAATGTGTATCGACTTAATTGGCGAAATGCCAACGAATAAAATGTAGTCATTCGGTGTTGTCTAGTAAACCTCCAATTTGAAATCTTCATTTATTTATTTCCAAATGTAAAACGTCACGAACATCCTATTATTTTCAGTGTAATGAATATTATTCGATGTCCAATATTTGAAAGTTTATACCGGGTTTAATCTCAACATTTATTTTTAATCATTTGACAGTATATAAGCACATACATACGTACATACGTGTATGACACGGTGGACTACAGGTAATGTAATTACTAACGTCAACATATAAACTGTCCATGATAATCAGAGTGTTGGAACGAATATCATTTTAAATGTCTATATAACCCGTATATTTTAACTTAATAAAGCAAGTGTCAATCACCAATACATACATAGTCTGTCCCAAATTGGTTATGCATGTATCTGTATCTCGGCTATTGTTAAAGATGCGTATTTTACGTCCCTCTAAGGCGTTTTTTATTTAATTATGGCCATGTGGGTGGATAAGTCCTATTCAATATTTCGAAATATTCTCTATGAAACAAATTATACATGTTTACCAATACAACGAGCCATCCAAAAAAAACTCATCAAAGTTGGCCGATTATTATTTAATTGTCAGGGCTGTTACATTCTGGGACAGCTATTATTTATTTTACAATTGTGATAGCCACTTCTCAAACAACAAAATTTCCCGTTGAGCTTCGACATAACCGCTATTTATATCTCTCTCGTTCATAGCCAGATTTGATGACTTTTTTTGGATAGGACTTTATAATTCATAATTGATTATATTATTATGACAGCTTTGCAAATTTCATTTGAATCGCAAGATACGCAGAAGGTAGAAAAGAATGAAGGATGGAAATAGTAAAAAGTCTATAACAGCAATTAAGGTGTCTTTGCACTTACAACAGCGAAAAATGTGTTTTTGGGAATTTATTGTAGGAGAACTATGAAAGCCAGGATTGTGGAATAAAGCTCATATTAAAAAATCAAACTCTCAAGTATCCGAAAAAAATGTTTATTGTCATTAAAAAAAATAATTAATGTTTACATTGTAATATGCGGAGACATCTTTTTTTTTGCGGAGACCAAACGGCAGGTACACCGTCTGTACAGGGTACAGATTGTTGAAAATGGTATAAACCACTAAAAATATGTTGTTGCGTTTGTTTCAGATGAATGCAGCCTCACCAATTAGGTACACCGTTTGGTCTCCGCAAAAAAAAGTCTCCGCATTTTTTAATAACATATACATTTTTTTTGACAATAAAAAATTTTTTTCGGATACTTGAGAGTTTGCTTTTTAATATTAGCCCCATTCCACAATCCTGGCTTTCATATTTCTCCTACAACAAATTCCCAAAAATACGTTTTTTTGCTGTTGTAAGTGCAAAGACCCCTTAATGCTATCAGTACTTTTAAGTACAATCGTGAAAGAAAACTGAAAACTATAAAATGTGTTACTATAATGCACTAGATTGTACTAGTATAGTCGATATTGCCTTCGCTATTACTGCTTGAGAACTGAATACTATCAGTTCCTTGACCTACATATTCGTTGCTGCACATCCAAGACCCACGGTCCAAATGAAATTTGCCAAGCTGTAGTATATATATACACTATGTATGTAATTAAATATGTAGTTATGTATGTAGTTATTTATGTAGTTATATATACACTATGTCCCCAATTCGATACTCACCATGGGGATCTATCTTATTTTTAGAGTTAGAGAGGCTATTAAATTAGGGAGGGTTTATAGAATTTTAGGCTGATTACAAATCTATTTTTGGAAATTGCTTCGTTTTTATGAAAAAAAATATTTCGTTTTCGTGATATTTCAGAAAAACTGAAAATCGCAGTTTCAATAATTGTTCACGAAAATTGTTGGTTATCAAGTGTTACATCAATAAGGCAGCACGTTGTTCCCATGAATACGAATTTTTAGTGGGCACGTCATATATCGCTGAAAAGGTATTTTCAAACTGTATCAAACAAAATTGAAATTAAAAACGGCGACCAAGAAAAACGAAAGTTATTGTTATTATCTCAGAAACAAAAGATGATGGACAGTTTTGGTAATGACCAAAACATTTGTTATAAGAAAGTGCCTTAATAATGTCATACTTTGACATAAGGGTTCAGAAGCCATCAGAGTGTCATAGTTTTTACGACAGTGATTTATTATGTCGTAATCGGTGTTGTAAGTTTTGTATATGTATCTACTTAATTTTTGTGTTCCCTTTCAATAACCTGGAGTGGCTAATGGAATATTCAGCGTAGAAACAAAAAACTGGACGTTTTCCACGAAACACCGAACTACTATACTTTTCTCGACGCGGGTTTCACCAACTAAGTTGGCATCTTCAGGAGAAGATAAAAAACGTTTTAGTCTAATATACCAGTTTTAATCTTCTCCTGAAGATGCCAACTTAGTTAGGGAAACGCGCGTCGAAAAAGGTATAGTAGTTCGGTGTTTCGTGGAAAACGGGCGTTTTCTTACCTTTTTTTTTACCTCTCAATAAAAAAAAAACTGAATTTTAGAATCCATTCGAGAACCGTTATTTACCTATATTTCACTTTTAAAATACTGAAATTTATCAATTTATCTCGTTTTACGTTTTTTTTTTTTTTTAATTACACTGATTGATTTCTAGACCCTCCAGATGTACATATATCAAGGCAACAATTTTCGCGATGTTACTTAAAAACTAAAAAAAGTGATATCCAGTTTTTCTAAACTATCACAAAAAGTCAAAAGTGAAGTATTTCAGACAATTTTCGAAAAGAGAACTGTAATCAGCATAAAATGCTCTAAACATTTATTTATAAGAAAATAACTAAAATGAACTTTATCTTTCTACAATATAAAATATTTTTTTCATAAAACAAGCTTGAACAATAAAATTGTGTCTCAAAATAAGTACATGTTATCTTAACGTACGTGTAAATTATTTAAAAAAGAAACGATATTTCCCGATGTGTAGCGTATTCATTATATTATTACACAACCAGATTTGAACTGAGGGTCAGCCCGAAATTTTAGTGTTATTACACATGTACGTTAACGCTGATATGAATGCCCATATTGTGTAGCGTCGCGGACTAGCCTTTGTTTTCCCCGACTAAGGTTAATTCTATGTTCGCCCGGCCATTGCGTGCTAAATCACAGCAATCTGGTAAACAGCCTCCCGGGCCGAGCAAGATGAATGAAAAAGTAGGGAAATCGGTGATGTGCTAAATTGCATTTAAATGTTCACAGGCATGAGAGACTGCAGGGGCAGAAGGAAGTACTATTCCCCTCAAGAGAATTCGCCTCTTTTTTCTTGAATGCTTTTTATTATACCTACGTGTATTGACATATTTATATTCGCAGCATAAATATTTGTTATTTTGTAGTAAATACAGTTTCAACAACTTATTGGTGAAGCAACAAAGATTTTCGTTTGAAACAGATTCGTTTTTCGCCATTCCCACGTCAAAAGCCGCAGATCCGGATTTCGATCTCCGAATCTCGATCTTATTAGGAGAGCATACTGTGGCTTCACCTTTGTTGCATCATCGTCCAGTGCATTTTAATGGGACTAAATATATTTCGGAGACCCGACAAGGTCGGCAACTATTCAATGCCGGTCCTAAAGCACTGTAACAGTAGAACCGTTGAGCTCATATGAAGCGAGGAAGATTCCTCGTTCATAATTCACATCATTCACTCATAATCATTCTCACGTCAAAAGCAACAGACCCGGATTTCAGTTTTATTATATAGAATTTTTTTCAGAATATACTATAATGCGGCGTTGTCTTGTACCCTACCTATAAGGTCCATATCCGTCGTATAGGGTAATAATACCGTAAACAGACGAATACATAACAGGAAGAAACACACAAGAGGCGGAGGCTCTGACAGCAGCGTACAGACTGGAAATTTCCGGTTATGAGGTACCATAGCAGGGGACTCGCATTGAAGCGAAACCGCATGTTAAGCATTTGACCAAACAGAATCGGTCGAGTCATAGTCTTCCACAAACTATATAGAGTGACTATACTGGGAGCGAGAGAGGGAGATAACAGACACATGCTAGCCCAGCACAACGGAGTCATCTGGTACGCAGATGCATCTGAAACTGAACATTAGAGCGGGTGCAACCAATAGAGACCCAGGGTGCAAAATCACCATATACCTTAGGAGCTCAGCAACCGTATTTCAAGCATAAATAACTGCAAGATGCCCTTGCGCGCAGGAAATTATCAGGAGGTCTTATAGAAAAAAAAAGAGAATCCATATGGTTATTAATCGCCAGCGTCACTGAATGCCCTAGAAGCTGTAGAAATACAATCCCAGATAGTTGAGGACGTACATATTCGATAAAAGTAGATTGGCTAGTACAACTAGAGGCAAACGCAACAATATCACTTTGAAGTGGGTTAAATGACACCAGGGTCACGGGGGGAACAACTCGCAATGGAAGGGGGAACAACTGATAGAACCGGAACCCAATGGGGTTTCAGACAGCTTGGATAGCTATAAAGGACTCACTAAAACAAAAATGGATCTCACTGGGTGGAGAGTCCTGGTTTGAGGCATTCGCGGATGTTTATTGACCCATCCTGGAATAAAACAAAAAAATCTTAACCTGGATAAAAACTAGCTGAGATGGACACTAAGATTATTCACAGTACACAAGGCATTGTCTACTCATGCGACATCTCACCACAATTGAGGTGAAAAATGATCCCGATTGTGAGAGGTTTGGAAAAGAAGAAGAATCTGTCTTCCACATAGTATGCGAATATGCATGTGTTAGACATTCGATCTACAACAATACAACTAAAAGAGACAACAGACGCTCCACTGGAAACTGTCCTTACATTGGTTAAGGCAGCAGGACGCAGGACTAATAGAATGACCAGTGTGTGAGGACAATATAAGCATCGGTTCCAGTCCACAAGGTTTGTACCTACCCCGTGTGCAATAATAATAGTAAGAGAACAACTAATGAAGAGCGAGAGTATTTAAAAAAAATAGTTGCTTACATACACTAGGCACAAAAGGGACATAAAAAAATCCCAAATTATTAGGTGATTTTCAGAGCTATTAGTTGGTTGAAAAATCTTTGTAGAGAAAAGAAAATTGGAACTCCAAATTGGAACTCCAAGTTTCTAGTTTTTGGATCTTGAGTTTTTTTTCTGAGTAATCGTAAAAAGACCATCGCGAAAATTGTTTTCAAAATTTTTGCTTTTGTTTTCAAAGATCCACGGACTTTTTTTTGATACACAATAGTTTCGGACACAAAATAATTTTCTTTTCGATAATTCCATCCTAAAAGTCTTTTAAATAATTTAATTCTCTTTAATTTGGCCTTTTTTCGCTCTGTACGATGATTTTTCGAGTTATCGGCATTCAAAGCAAAAAAATCATCAAAAGTATTTTTGACGTAATTTACTGGGTAATAAACTACAAAAAACTCAATTAAGGTTTTAAAAACTGAGAAGTATCCTTTACAAGTTGTAGTGATTGGTTTTTGCTAAAAAGTTTTTTTTTTCAAGGGAAATTGCTGACTGAAAAGAGGTTCAAAATTGCATAATTTTAAAATTGCTAAAAAAAACCCTTTTAACTTGATGAATAATAAGTGAAAAATCGATCCTTACATTGAGTTTTAGTACAAGCGACAATTTCAGCCATTCCAAACGCCATGAAAAAAAAATCACAGCGCTTTGAAACTATCAGGGTTTGGTTGGGGTACTTTAAAGTTGAAAAATTACAGTCAACATCCTTAGTCTATCCATTATTTGCAAAGTTATGCCAAGTTATACAAATATCCCAAATTTTCAGTTTTTTACCTCTTTTTCGATCAATAATTTCGCTTCGAAAAAAAAATGTTTAGCAGAAACCAATCACTACAACTTGTAAAAGGATACAATTCCGTTTTCAAAGCCCTACTTGAATTTTCTGTACGTTCAATAATTCCCGAGTAAATTATTACCAAAGTCAAAAATGACTTTTCTGATTTGAACGGCGATATCTCATCGCAAAAAATCATCGCATAGGGCTGAAAAAGAGGTCAAATTAAAGGGAATTAAATTATCAAAAATAAGTTTATGATGAGATTATCTAAAAAACATTATTGAAGTCCGTAGACCTTTTGAAAGATTCGAAAAACAAATTAAAAAAAAAAATGGGATGGTTTTCATTTTTTCTTTTCTCTATGACAGTTTTTCCTCAAGTTTCAGCTCTTTGAAAATAACCTAAAAAGGGTATCCCCCCATAAGTATGGTGAAATGCCCCCCTTTGTTTTTTATTTTCTTCGCATGATGAAAGTGTTTCTTAGGGCTAATTATGAAAGGTAGACCGAATTTTAGGTCCAAAAAATTTTCCTCTCAGCTAGGTATGGACAAAACCCTGTTTTTTACGTTTAATTTTTTTTCTCGGTTTTTAACTGTCGAAAAATTCTGAAAAAATTCATGAGTACAGAAAATATGATTCATTTTATGGAAAAATTTTTTCAAGCTCATTCAAGATCATTATGGCTTCTAAAAAAATTATTCAAACTTTAAAAAATCCCATATTTTTAACCAAACAAAGTTTCAGGCTCAGATTTTTAATATGTTATATTTTTAACTGTTTTTTACTACCTCAAATTTTTTTCAGATTTTTTTGAGTGGTGGGTCATGCCCAAAAAGTGCGAAAAAATCAATTTTTTTGTCCGTGAAACGACTTAAAACGGCTTAAAATCATCATTTTATAGTGTTCTGATTTTTTTCTTGCACTAAAAAGGACTCAAATGACTTCAAACAATTAAAAAATATAAAAAACTACTAGTTTCGATAAGGGCCATTCCGCGGTGACGGGTGTTACATTTGTACGCATTCTAACTGTTGTCATTCCTAAATTAGAACAAAATTGTCTGCGTTTTGAGTATAATACACTTCATTTCAATGATATTTTAATTAAAACAAAAACGTATTAGGAATTACTCAGGCGTTTAAATGCAATAATAGGTTTAAGCCCTGTGACGGGTGTTACTTGTACTTTTGCAAAATATGCTACCTTGTTGGCTAAACATCAGAGTTCAGCTAAATTAGTTTTTGCAACAAAACGAATAGCTAAATAGAGAGATAAATGATCTTCATTTCTAATAATTGTAAGAGATTTGTGGATATATTGTTTTTTACATTTTTTTTTTGCAAGCAAAACTTGTGACAGGTGTTACGAGTGAAAATAAAACAAAAGCTTAGTACACTTTGAGGCTTTATTTATTAATATAGACTATTAAAACTAGTATTATAAGATTTTAGATATTTTCTGTTCTGTAATTTTTATTGTTTGTCCCGCGGTTACAGTTTTATCAATAAAATGAGTTGAACTTATCTGATTAATTCAAATTTTTTCACGACAAATAATAATAATTGACGGTAGCCAGAGTAAACGAAAATGAGGGTCTCTCAATGAGATTTACATCAAAAACAGTGTTGCCACTTTAATGTTTTTTTCTCTATACTACACTACCTAATTGGAACCATCCGAGTTTGAAGAAAATATTACGAAAATCAGCGAAAATATTGATGAATTTCTTTTGAATTGTGGAAATTGAGAATATAATACCTGTTAATTTTCTATTTTAACATATATGTATATTCTAAAATTATTTTTTTTGCTCCTTGGTATCGATTACCGCGGAATGGGCCATAAGTGGAATTTTTTTCTTACTATTTTTAGTGAACATATTTTTTAATTGGGTGAAGTCATTTGAGTCCTTTTAGTGCAAGAAAAAAAATCAGGACACTATACAATGATGATTTTAAGCCGTTTTAAGTCGTTTCACGGACAAAAAATTAATTTTTCGCACTTTTGGGCATGACCCACCACTCAAAAAAATCTAAAAAAAATTTGAGGTAGTAAAAAACAGTTAAAAATATAACATATTAAAAATCTGAGCCGGAAGCTTTGTTTGGTTAAAAATATGGGATTTTTAAAGTTTGAATAATTTTTTTAGAAGTCATAATGATCTTGAATGAGCTTGAAAAAAAATTTCCATAAAATTAATCATATTTTCTGTACTCATGAATTTTTTCAGATTTTTTCGACAGTTAAAAACCGAGAAAAAATTAAACGTAAAAAACAGAGTTTTTTCCATACCTAGCTGAGAGGAAAATTTTTTGGACCTAAAATTCGGTCTACCTTTCATAATTAGTCCTAAGAAACACTTTCATCATGCGAGGGAAATAAAAAAAGGGGGCATTTCACCATACTTATGGGGGGATACCCTTTGGAATTTTGTTTGTCCCTTGGATCCCTTAATTTATTCGCCTAGTGTATATTGTGTCTTATTTCCTTAGTGTATTTAGCCCTTGACCCCCACTAGCCCTTCAGCATACTAACTATACTAACGCATCACATCAGATACTACATCGCTTTGCCTATTTAAAAAAATATAGTATACAGAAAACTGATGGTTTCATGTGCTTCCAAAATAGCTAACATAACAGATTTTTTGCCTTTGAATTCGAACCATAACTTCAATAGAACGCACGTCAAATCAAATCGACAACACCTTAGTGACGTGCCGCCACGCGAAGCACTCCCCGTTTCTGACGAGGGTCGAAGAAGAATGCGAATGTTGTATCACGGACGTCCCCTAAATAAAGGAATCGCAGTCTAATGGTTACCTCGGCTCTAAATGTCTTTGTCCGACGGCCCCGATAGTACGCGTCGCGGTCCTGACACGATTACACGAGGGGTGGCTAGTGAAATGGAAAAGGATTGAGTAGCTGGCTGATATCCGTTCGTGCGCTTCAAACTTTGCCTAATTGGGCCTTTATGAAAGAGACACAGAGACGGGGAAACGGTTTTGGGGGAGCCCTTTCGGGTAGTAATTGTCTTATTATTAAGGAGGGAACAATATATCCGTAACTGTTAAATGCCTGCGATTATTCTCAATTATGTCGCACACATTAACGTTTATGGTTTCATCTGAGTAGATAAATATATTTTTTTGTCAAAAGACAAATGAAGAAGTCATTAGATAAATCAATACCTATTTAAATGTACAGGGTTATTGATTATACCGGGTGTCCGAAAAAAAGGTTTGAATATTTTGGGGGTGATTCTAGATTTACCCATGCCTTCTCTCGCTTGTTTTTGGAGATACGAAAAAACATGCAGATTTTATTTTAAAACATATCACCAATATTTTGATATATTTAAATAATAATTTTGTTCTGATTTTTTTCATATAAATAATGTAGTATTTTGTTTGTTAATGTTTGGAAGCAAATGGAGTATTCATCAAGTTTGTCTTTACATTACGAGTACGTTAATCATGAAACATAAAATATTTCATCAAAACATTTTTGAGGTTTGCAATATATTTTATTGCAAATTAATTGTCATTCATGACGTATAGCAAAAGACAACAATGCCAATTAAATATACATATGACTCTAATAATTGCTCTGGCTAAAAAGACAACATGCAGATTCTATTTGGAGAAAAATTAAATCTCCATTCATGTGCTTTGTCGGTGTGAAGATCTAATTGGAACTGAGGTTTCAAATTCTTGTTAAGAAAAATACAAATGATGATAAAAAGGACCTGTGGAACAGGTTCCACAGCTTTTCTTTACCAGCATAAATGACCAAGCTGAATAATGTGTTCTAATAATAATGGAAGTGTTACAGTGGACATTTAGGAGTTGCGATTAGAGTTAGGACTAGTAACCACACATTTGAATTTAACCCAATAGCTTTAAAAATATTATAAAATTAATTGACGATACAATGTGTAAAAGTATTTTCTTTATTATTGTCCTTGTAAATTTACGACAAAAGAAGAAATAGGGGGAGACTTGCTTATATTGAACCACTTTTGAAAAATCACTATAACGTAAAGAGTAAAGGGAAAATGTGTTCTGAAATGTAAATATAAAGGACGCTCTAGACGATCAATCATTTTGATCAAAAGCTTGAGTCAATCGATTGTATCAAGCGTGATTGATCGTTTAGAAACCCGTTTGACGCTTGAGGCAAGCATTGACGGTTGAGGCAAGCATTGACTGATAGAAATTTTGAATGACTCAAGCTCTTGAAGAGGGCGCTTGATCGTCTAGGGCAGGCATCTCCAACATGAGCACTCGGTGCCGGCGCGCACCGGTGCTGCACTTCGCAGCATCGGTGCCTGTCCACAGTGTCCACTGGCTTCTTACTCATCCAGAGCACATACGCCTTTGCGTGACAGAGACAGACAGCATCATTTCTTGCATTTAATTGCCAGTGCTTGGCCACGCTCGGCCGGAGCGGCAATAGCACCGAAGTTGGAGAGGCCTGGTCTAGGGCAATTTCCGACAAGTATTGCGTCAGTCTCTCGGTGGAAACCATTTCTTGGTCCATTCTCAATAAGATCCTGTAGTCCTCTGGTTCCGAATCACGCAGAAAATTGACTAAATGTTCATGAATGAAGCGGTTTCTCAATTTGTACTACTCCTTGGACCACCGTCGTTTTTTCTTTTGTTATTTTTCCCGCTTGAGGGCAACCAGTGTTAAGGCGAGAAAGCCCAAATCTGTATTCGAAACCATTGTTGACCGCCAAAATCAACAACAGGTTAGAACAAACAACAGATGTGCACTACTCCACTTCACGACTTCCACTGATGAGGGGGTTTTCATCAAAAGATTGAAGGGCTGATTGAGGTTGATTGAAGCGCGCGTCAATCGATTGACTCAATCGTTTGAAAAAGCAGATAGATCGTCTAGGGCCTCCTTAAGTTAATTAACTTATTTGTAATTTGTAATCAGTAGTGAAAATAACTTGTAAAAAGTATTTCATAATAAAAAAATGTATATAAGAAAATATGTATTAGGTTCATTTTAGGAAATATTTTTTATTTCTTCGTTTGCTTAAATATAACTTTAAAAATCAAAAGTTCTCTAATTTGAACCTATTTAAAAAAAAAAACAGACTTTTATTTCATTAGAAACTTTTTTATATATAACTAATATTAAGATAAAGAAATATATATTTTTTAAGAACAAATTTTGAGACTATTGATTTTCAAACATTCACGCAAAGAATGTGCGTGAATTAGTGATTATAAAATTCCGAAGCAAAATTCGCATATAAAATCCTCGTCTCTCCCAAGGGCGGTATATTGTCCATGCGTCCATTTTGAGGAGTTTTGGCACCGAATCCAACGTTTGGTTTTGAATTGGAGTGAAAATCATTGCAGTATAATCACAAGTCAGGTGATGAGTTCCCTATCATTGTTTTTGCCTTCTTCTCTGTCTTATTTTTGTTTTCTGAAAATAAGTTCACTGTTGCTTTCTATAAAGATGATTTCTCTCGGTTTTTTTTTTGAGTTTCGTTTGTTTTTTGATTTTTTTCTTTTCTTGTAGGTTTTCTTTGTATGGTGTGCTAGTAAGAACCACGGCAGAAGTGTTTGTTCTATGCTTACGCTTCTCATCAATTTTACTTGTTCCAGGGATAGGTGCTAGTTCATTTAGACTTTGGTTTAGTTTTTTTGGAGTAATTTCTCCCAGTATATTATTAGAAGCAATTCCCTACACACAGGCAGAAATGGTATCTGATTGCGGGTGCAACCGGAACTACTAGCATATTGGTTTAGAAGAGGAGAACCAGAGTATAGGCCGCTTAACAAAAGAGGCCGCTATTAATGTAGCCACTATCTGATATTCCAGTAAGGCTACCTTTTGGCACACCTCGTCCAAGTTCCGGTACAAGGCGTTTTCTTTTAAATATTAGCATGTGTGGTAAGACAGGACTCGGAGTCCTGCCATATTACAGCAGCAAACCATCGTGGTGTTGACACCCTCTCTCCACTTGCAATTCCACTAGCCAATTGTTGAACCTGAATTGTTGACTAGCCTGAATTTAGTTCAATTTATAAAACACAAATCAGTTCAATATAGGCACCACGACATAATTAACCTTACTAACCTGGCTTTTGTAAAAAATCATAATTCTGAATTGAAATTGTGGCAAAATATTTCAAACATGTATGTTATAATTATGGAGGCAAATCATATTACCCAGAGCTATCCGTTTTCAAAATTTTTACTAAGTAAAACAGCAAAAACTCAGACCTAAGTTGCCAGAAACAAATTAAAAGAAATAAATTTCATCAAATGAAATAGGATTCTAGGTAAAGCGTCTACCAGCAGTAAATTGTAGATTCTCATTGATAAATGGATCTAGTTACTCTACGTAGAGAAAATAGAGTTATGGTTCAATTTAGGAACAGGTTCGATATAGGCAAGTCTCCCTAAATACTTATTTTGTACGTTTATAAACGTTTTGTAAAGCATTTGTTGCCCTGCAGTAACAAGGTTAGAGGAATACGTGTCGTATTCCTCGAATATACTTTTAATCGATGTAATTTTCACGCCTGTTTTACTTTTCCTTGTCGCGTAAACTGCCGTTTTTATATGTCGCTCTAGACGGGCATTGTTTCGGATTCCCTCCCATCTGTTTAGAAGAAAATTTCCATTTTAGCCGCTGGAAATTGTGCGACCATATGATCCTGTACGCTTCCCTTTCTTGTCCCTCTCACACGTCTTAATTCGGTTGGGTTCCTTTTTTTCCCTCGTTTTTCACGCCGTTTTCAGGGATAGCGGTCTTTAAACGTGACAACTTAATTTGAGGCTTCAAAGGACTTTATTTCATCCCCGGTACTCAACGCGGAATGCCGCCGTCGCCGCCGCGGCAGCAAATTACACGTCTTTGTTTTATAAATATAATTAAAACTTGAAAGCGTGCGTGGGTGTAAATCATCAACGCTTCATTAATACCGTTTGATGTATTTTTCTTGCTAACGAAAAGCGTTTGCAACTTAACTTAGCTCAAGTGATGACCAATTTATATCCATTTCTCTACAAGAAAAACAGAGAGAGCAATGGAAAAAAGTTTTTCTACGTATGCCCCTTCAACATCTATCCACATCCATCGTTTCTGTAATAATGAGATCCCTTTTTTTTGGTAACCCTCAATAAATAATTTGGTAACTAAAAATTTTAACTGTAGGTTGCAGATCATCATCAGAAGAAAACATCCGTCCTCGAGACTGTTTTTCACATTAGGGAAAATATAGAAATCGCTGGATGCTAGAACCACCCTATAGTCCGGACTATAGGGTGGCGCGCATATAAATTTTCTTAACCACTTAATTTTCTGTTTACGTTCTTGTGTGTGCCTTGGTATCCATCTACAAAGTTTCAAAATTGTTGTTTCTGATAGTTTAAATTCCTTTGAAATAATCGAAACATCAATTCTTCCATCTTTCAGTACGAACACTTCAATTTTCTTTAATGTTTCCTGTATTCTTGTCTCAATTGGTCTATCATATTAACGGTCATATTCAATGGAATCCCGACCCCAGCAGTCAAGTCGATCATCGATTAAAATGATGATTATTTTTTTAAAATTTTGTTTTAAACATTTTCTCAAAAAAAAGTTTCCCGATACTGACTCTTTTTGTACGACCGCTGAATGAAATCCAGGGGTTACTTTGACACAATGACTAAATACGTCTTATACTACTGTTTTCCAATTTAAAAACCTTCCCTTCTATCAAAAGCCTCTCTTAGTTCATATTATGAGGCATGAATTTGACAATTGTATGGTCTCCACATTTAAGCCATTCTAGTACATTTACATGTATGTTTATATGAATTATTATACTGTTACTTATTGATATCAGCCAGTTTGTTTTTTCATCATCCGTTATTTTTAAAAATTCTGAATTAAATTATAGTTAGAACAGCGCATTTACATTATCATAACAGAAATAACTGACGGCTAGGAAGCAATGAATGCTGACGAAAGAATATTTATTTTACTTAAGAGCGATTTGTCCAACTCTACTCCAAAAAAATTAATCCCACCCTTCCAATTAATTCCTCTCAGCGAGAAAAATCCCTAAAACCGACCGTTGTGCCCTAAGGTGTTACAAGTAAAACGTTAGCAGATTAAAAATTTAGTAGATTTAAACTTTGCAAGATTTAAGCAGAAAAGAATTAATCTACTACAGCTGGGCATTTAACTTGATAAACTTTCACGCGATTTTACGCTGAGAATACTTCGAGAAAGCAGATGTAAAGGATATACATATGTATTACTTGAAAGAAAATCTGGTTTAGAGACATTAATCTTGAATCTTTAATGAGGAAAATGTATGTCGATATTACTCGATGACTCCCTAGAGGATTTTTCACACTATCGGGATTATTTTAAAACATATTGTTAAAATTTTTACTGACTTCAATCAATATGCATAATATTAGATATCAATCATCTTCAAAGTGGAATTGAAATTTTGATTAGTGTTTTTAGAGGAACAAATACTTTAATTCCATTCACATTGAGAGATCAGGTTTTGCTTCAGACTTTTGCAAAACTTTAACACGCCTACGGAGCCCAGATTTTTCGGTGGTTTAAGGCATTCTCAGAAGGAAGAAAGTCGATTGAAGGTGAATCGTCGCGTCGGTTGACGACAAGAATGATCGGCAACATCAAGAACAACTGGATGTTGCACCACGACAATGCGCTTTGTCACACAGCCATGAATGAATGAATGAATACGAAAAGTGGGCGGGAAGACCCATGCACTTAGGCCGCCTGACGGGCCCATTGTGCACCCACATTCCATGAGTGTTCACCACCCAGGTATGCCGACCTCTCCTAGCAAAGGCGCATATTTTCCTGGGATGAATACTCTTAACATCCTCTGGGTTCAGAACACAGTTCCCAAAGTGCCGTTCTCTGACCCTTGCAATTGCAGGGCAGTCTGTGAGGATGTGAGATGCAGTCTCCTCATCCTCCATGCACCATCCACATTCAGGATCATCTATGACCCTTATCATGTGGAGGTGCCTTTTTAAGGTGACAGTGGCCTGTAAGGAGTCCTGTCATCGTTCTAATGTCTCTTCGGTTCATACCTAGGAGACTTTGAGTTAATCTGAACGAAGGCCCAGTAATATGGGCCTTCGCCTGCTACCATACCCGGGGCTTCTTGCCATGATTTTTCGAACTCCTTGTTTAGGAGCTCTTTCATGGTTGAAACCCCCATTGAATAGGGGACCCCGTCACACAGCCATTTCAGTAAACGAGTTTGTAGCTAGTAAAAACATTCATGTGGCTCCTCAGCCTCCTTATTCGCCTGACTTGAGTCCTTATGACTTTTTTCTCTTCCCCGAACTTACAAAATCTCCTCAAGAGACGTCATTTTGGGACCATAGAAAACATAGATTTCCATATAGACACATGGTGCTTCACAGTGAGTGAAGTTTTTTTGAGATAAAAATTTTTGGGTTTTAATAAAACTATAAATGATATAGAGCTGAAAATTTGTATCTGGTGACTTTATGTCACTTCCAGACATAGAGGAAATGAATACTAACCTCGTTATGTTAATTGGCATGCTATATTTTTTATGCCACATTTAGTTTCTCCTCATTAATTTAAAGTCACTTTAATAACTTCTCTCTCTCTAATCTCTAAAATGAACGGTTTTCCAGATATTTGAGTTTTAATAAAAAAAAAAAATGAAATAGTAAACTAATAGAAAAAATTAATAACTAGGCTCAAACTCGAACAACTTGCTTATTTTAAATAAAACATACTATATTTTATTATCCATTTAGCTTCCATTTTACCCTTATTCAGTAGACACTAACATTTAACATTCTCTATCCCTAAAATGTACGGTTTAGGAGTTATTTCAAATTAAGTAAGTGTAGCCCAACGTGCATGTGACAAAAATCACAGGATAGACGTTAATGACCTAAAACTATGTAAGTAATAATAAGAAATGTAACAGACAATTAGATGAATTCAAAAGTATAGTAAATAATTGTTAAATGTATTAGTAGCATGAATAGAGAAAATGGGCCCGATACCTAACAGTCCACTGTTCTGGTTAATAAAAGGGACAAAAGTGCGTGACGAACCCCCACTTCACGGGTCGGTGAACCACAACGGGAACTTAATTAATGGGATGGATAATTAATAATTAGATATAACTTTTTAGATTTTACTAAATGTCAACATAGTTGGCGAAACACGAGTTATGTGTAAAAAAGTGTTAATGGTTTAATGGGAAAGCGTTCAAGTGTGAATTTAAATAATAGGCGAATAAAAATGAGCAAAAATAGTGACGTAAGATACATTTTCTGCACCATCGTTTACTAGTGTTATTTTATTTACTATACGTTTGTTTTAATTAATAAATTACTGTAGGTATTTTTCATATACAGGGTTTGTCCGGAAACTAATGTCAGTGAATTTTTTCCCGAGACTGTACGCGCCAGCCCGCGGTTTACGTGCTGGGAGTGTGGTGGGGGGATCTGGCAACAAGATCCAACAAGCGTCAGTTGGCTACCGGTCGTTGTAGCGGTCGCATCACTCGTTCTTTAAGAGTCGTTACAGAGTGACCCGGTGCAAGAAAAAATGCAACGTTCGCTTGAGCAACGGATGGCGATCAAGTTTTGTGTGAAACTGGAGAAGACTGTTGCGGAAACCATTCCAATGTTGAAGAAGGCTTTCGACGTCGATTGTCTTTCGGACAGGCCAATTTTCCGGTGGCACAAGGCCTTCGCAGAAGGTCGGGAAGACGTCAACGACGAGAACCGCGCTGGACGGCCATCAACCTCCAGTTCCGACGACAATGTGAAACGCGTGCGTGACTTGTTGAACACTGACCGTCGTCAAAGTGTCCGTTTAATTTCGAAACATTAGACATTACGAAAACCATTGTTCACGAAATTGTGTCGGAGTCTTTAGCAATGAGGAAGGTGTGCCGAAGCTCGTGCCAAAAGTGCTAACGAACGATCCAAAAAGCGAGGCGCGTCGAAACCTGCCAAGAACTTTTGGACACGTGCGAAGGGGGCGGAACAGGGGACGAAAAGTTGGGTCTTTGAATACGATCCGGAGACGAAGAGGCAAAGTGCGGAATGGCACACATCGAACTCCCCTCGCCCCAAGAAGGCCAGGATGTTCACGTCAAAGATCAAGACAATGCTGATTGTCTTTTTTAATTGCCGGGGATTGGTCCATCATGAGTTCGTTCCGCAGGGGATAACCGTAACTGTAAAGTTTTACGTCGAGGTGCTGAAGCGGCTGAAACGCAGGGTGAATCGCGTCCGCCCAGACATCTCAAAATCCTGGAAGCTTCACCACTGACAATGCGCCTTCGCACACCTGCTTCCTCATGGCCGATTACCTCGTCAAGGCAGGCATCACCGTTGTTCCCCAGCCTCCCTACAGCCCCGATGTGGCCCCCCAGACTTTTTTCTGTTTCCGCGCCTCAAAACCCCAATGCAAGGACAGCATTTTGGGTCGGTGAAAAACATTCAGAAGGCTTGCACCGACGCTGAGGCCTATATATATCGTGAGGCTTTTGATGCGTGGAAGACCCGCTGGAACCGATGTGTGGACGCACGAGGAATGTATTTTGAAAGTTTCTAAAGATTTGTACACATAGAACCAATAAAAACCATTTCAAAGCTCACTGACATTACTTTCCGGACAAACCCTGTATGATTTTTTTATATACGTAAATCAGTAATATTCTTTGTTCTTTAATATTTGTGATTAAATGTGTTGTAAATGTTCATTTACAAAAAAAATCTGTTTCTTTTTTCTGTAAACTGTCAGCAACGCGCGTGCTCTAAGTTGGAGTGCCGCTTACACGCACTTGCAAATACACCAACCTCATGCACATTTTCTAGCAGAACATATTTTATTCAAGCCAAATTTTGAGGTTTCGTAAATTTCACGTTTCATTTACGTACGATTTACTTGCGCAAATTGGGTTGTATAAGCGAATTGCCACATAAGCGTCTAAACCTACCTTTAAACTAATCAGTTTTTTCCGGACTTGAGTAATGAAACTAATGAATACGGCATTTGTCATCATTTCAATCCATTTATTTATACACCCTTGCTGTATACCTATAATCTTTTAATTTATCACCGGAATATAATCTAACATAGTTTCCCTTTTTCGCTTGTGACACGTAAGAAGTTTACCGGTATTTTCCGTGACGAATTATTATCGTCTAAACAAACGAAATGCATCCAAAAGGCTATGAATATTTACTAGAGAGCTCGTAAGAGAAAATCTAATTTCGCGTGCCATAAAGGACTCGTTAAATCTCTATTTTAAAATAACAACCCCCGTTTTACACAATCCTCGAATATATTTTTCACGAAATTGTCGAAAATATTTATCAGGCATTATTCGAAGTCTCTATACAGCTGCAGGCACATCATCAATTACTTTCTTAGTGACACCTTAAAAATAACTTTCCACTGTCAACTTACACGTGAAAAAACTTGATAATAATGCTTATTAATGTTCCCGATACTTTAGTTCGTGCTAGTACGAAATAATTTTCATTTTATGCGAAAGGTAACATTAAATTCTTACATGAGGCTTATGTAGGAGCGTCGAGAGACGACAAAAAATTGCATAACGTCTAATATATTCATTAGAAACGTCAGATGTGAAAAAGGTTTGCTCTGAATATTTCCTACGAAATTAAAGGGGAACATATTTTTTTACTATTACGTATCTTCTCACCCTTCTGGCTTTTATACATATTTCAATAACTTGATGTATATTTATTCCACTTTAATTTTGCATGCCGGTAATGCATGCAAAATACTTGTTTCTTGTTATACACATATATCTTGTCACTCGAATATACACGGTGACCCTCCACAGTCGATAAAGATATTAGAAACACATAGATGTTGAAATTCTATATAAATTTGAATGCAAGAGAGAATTTCAAAGAACAATATTTTGGGAGAACTTCCATTTATGCTGAAAGTACATGTCAACTTGAGGGGTATAGATGCAAAACTCACATTATCCACTTTTTAAAAATTTTCAGGAAGAAGGAATAACTGATTTCTCACTTTTCAAGTGACTTGACGCTCTGAATTTTTTTGGTATTTGTATATTAGAACTTTACATTTGCTTCTCAATTGGTGAAATGACAGCACAACAATATTTGACTCCAAGAAAGTGAATTAAAATTTGGATACTGTGAGTTTTGATACAACTTTTTGGATAATGGTCGTTTTGCTCCAAATTATTCTACATAATATTTTTTACACTAAAATTCATGAAGTTACTAAGAACAGAAACTTGGAAGCAAACTCAATGGTATATCAATAAAAATTTTATTTAAAATAGTTCATAATCAAAATAAAAAGCTGCACAAAATACTTAGAATACGGTTTTATTATCAAACGTTGACTGATGAAGCGAAATATTTTTATAATGAACCTAAAATTGCAAAGTACAAAAAAAATGTTGACAGTAAAAATTCAAACATTCTCACATTCTCCTTAGAGAATCTGTACCCTCACTTGCTTATTTTTAAATATACATATATCCTTTTTTATCCTACGGGATATTCTACATATTTTATATCCTATACCTATATCCAATATAAGTTAGCGTTTTCGAAACATTTACAATTTTCGATAAAAAAATTACGGTTGGGGACATTTTAGTTGCTGATATTTCCTTTTCTGTTGTAAAAATTTTAGTATGCAATTCATATGTAAACGCCCTCTTTTCCTCTTTTTTGCGTATGTGATTGTAGCGCCCAAAATTCACACTCGTCAAAAAGGCCATTTTATACACTTGTTGCATAAATAATTATCTTTACATAGAAATCCTCTATTTTACAGTGGATTTGCATTCAACTCGCAAAATAAGTAAAAGAGTAACTTTCTCTTCAATTGTCTAAATTCAAGCGTTATTTTTCAAGTACGTATTTTACATTGCTTTCAATTACGGTATTGTTAACTTTGAATATCTAAATTGGCTATAGCTGCCAGAAAACAATTGACGTCGTATTTGAAGCAGTAAAAAAAATGTTACTTGAAAATAAAAAGAAAATGATTGAATCTACTCGTAGACAATGGTATCAGAAAGTTGCCATTATTTTAAAAACTTAATACAAATCCGATAGAAAAATAGGAGGTGCCTGTTAAAAAGTATTTTTTTATTTATAAATCATTATTAGGGCCCGGAAAATTCGTTGAAAACAATTTTTTGTCGTTAGTGACTAACTCGTGAGTTCGTGTAATGTATTTACAAATTAGCATTACTTAAAGATTATTGAAAATTAAGACGATTATAAAATAAACGGATCACATATTTCATGTATTCCTCATATATTCGTCGGTATATATTTTTAATCGCCAGAATGCAAAAGACATTTATATTAGAATATCAAAAAAATATACCTGGCCCTGTTACAAAATAGGAATTGTTGTTTAAAACATTATGCACAAATCAAATTGTGCATAATGTTTTACGTGTGTAGCTTTTCTTGGAACGTGGTCGATAATATTTACTTTCAAACGTTTTTTTGCCAAATTTGTATCAGTTTTTCAATTGCCTATTAGTTATACATTGCGTAAAACATATTTACAGAAGACATGAAGACGTATCAACGGGTCATGGGAAATATCAAAGAAGGTACACAATAAATACATACATAATAAATATATGTGGTTGAGAGTGGACAAATCAACATATTTTTGCGGTAATAAAGTTGTTAATGTTTTAATACGAATTTTAAGTGTTTCAGATATTTTGCCCCGATATTGATAGCTAAAAGTATACAAATAGAAATATAATAGTAGTAATACGTACATTGTTCTCTGTAGATGTAAAAAATAATCATGTACTGGTGTTAGTGACAACAAACAACTGTTAGTGATACAAATAACTGTGTGCAATTCGTGAAGTAATGTGCGTGGTGTGTCGTTCTCGTCCACGTGAACTATTTTGAGTTTGCATCTTTACTTCAGTAGATGTGGAACGATCATTTTCCCTCTACAACCATATATAAAGGCCAAATCGCTCATGTTTAATGAGAATAAATGCAGAAAGACTACTGGTCGTGGCAATAGACGCTCATGCAATGAGGATAGTCGATGTTTCTAAATGACACAAGCAATAGGTAAGTACACACATTACTAACACATTTATACTCCTGTTTTTTATCTCTCATACGTCATCTTCCGTTAATAACATGACCGATTACTAGTCCATCCCAGCGGTATAACACACTTTCCGAACCCCTAATCATGCTGATAAACCCTTAAAATAGCCTTAAATATATCTTTGAAAACAATCTACCCTACCCGAAAATCTCAGCTTGCGAAATATATATATATAGGTATGTATAAAATATATAGCTACATATACACGGTGGAGACTTTAACTGGAATATATTCGCTAGCGGGGTGGTGAATGATTTTTCAAAAAATTCCCGAGACACGTCAACTTTTAAATGTATTTACCTACATTTTGCAAGTAATATGAAAAATATAGCCCTTCAGGGGTGGCTGAAACCACCCTCGACATGATTTTTCAAATGCAACCCTATGGCTTGTGAGCCCTCATTGTAAAGCTGGTGGAAAGAGGAATCCAACGCACTGATCAAATTTTAATTTTTAGTATGTTTGTAGGGTTGCATACAATTAAAACAATTTAAAAATTAAATTTATTTTCAACGTAACAATTGTTCAAAATGTGCACCATTCACTTGTTGGCAGCATCCCAGTCTGTGGTAGGTTTCGTCCCTTACATTATGCAACATTTGCGGTGTTATTTTTCCGATTTCCTCTTATCCTTTCCTGCAGATCTGCTATGTTGTTGGGTTTCTGAATGTAAACCCTACTTTTAAGATGTCCCCCCACAAAAAGAAATCCAGTGGTGTAAGATCTGGAGATCTTGCTGGCCACTCAATATTACCTCGCCTTCCAATCTACCTACCGGGAAAAATTCTGTCCAGATACTGACGGACAATGGCAGCATAGTGTGGTGGGGGCCCCATCTTGCTGAAACCATAACCTCTCGTCAGTCAAGTTAGGGTTTAAGGGGTTTGGAAATAGATGACATAGCACTGGCATTAGTTCGTGCTGGAGTAAAGGCAAGTCTCTTGCTCCATTAAGAGTGTCATCAAAGAAAAATGGTCCTACAATTCTATCTTGTATTATTCCGGCCCACACATTAGTTTTCTGTGGGCGCTGAGTATGAAGTTCCCTCATCCAATGGGGGTTCTCTTCAGCCCAGTAACGACAATTTTGGCGATTTATGTGCCCATTTAATGTAAAAGTAGCCTCGTCAGAGAAAAACTATCCACTCTAAAGATAACTGGTTTTGATCAATACAAGTCATAAATAAATCGCAAAATTCCACTCGTCGATCTGGATCATCTTCAAGTAGCTCTTGAACAGCTTGCATTTTATATGGGCGTTTTTTCTCATATTTAAGTATTTTTAAAACTGTTTTGTGATTAAGATTACTATCACGGGCCAGTTGACGGGATGGAGTGATTGGATTTTCTTCTAGAGCAAGCAACAAATTCAACTTCGTGTCGTCATCAACAACAGCCTGCCTCTTACTCGGTACTTTCCTGGCATGACCCATCTCTCGATATTGTGCCTCAATTTTACTAATGGTACCTTGATTTAGTGGTGGCAAGTCAGGATCCGTTTCTCGAAACAAGCGAACAACTTCGCATTGAGTTCGCGCCCTATCACCATATCCAATCATCATCAAAATTTCGATTTTTAGTGATTCAGTTAAATAAGACATTTTCACCAATTTGAAATAACACTTCGTTTCAAACTCTGAATACAGCATACACACTAAATTACTCTTTGCGGCCGTGTAAAAACACTAGCAAAAAATAATAAATATCAGTTGTGGCAAAAAATTGCTTGGAATTTTTTGTGGGGACATATGAAAAGTAAGGTTTACATTCCAAAACTAAACAACACACATTTTGAGTACGAAATTTTTTGCGTTAAAAATAAATTAAACTATAAAATTAGGTTTTAATTGTATGCAACCCTACAAACATACTAAAAATTAAAATTTGATCAGTGCGTTGGATTCCTCTTTCCACCAGCTTTACAATGAGGGTCACAAGCCATAGGGTTGCATTTAAAAAAATCATGTCGAGGGTGTTTTCAGCCACCCCTGAAGGGCTATATTTTTCACATTACGTGCAAAATGTAGGTAAATACATTTAAAAGTTGACGTGTCTCGGGAATTTTTTGAAAAATCATTCACCACCCCGCCAGCGAATATATTCCAGTTAAAGTCTCCACCGTGTATTTTTATTTTTAATAATTACTAAGGTTAGCTTACGGGGAAGCGACACACAGGCAACTCGAGCAGCATGTGGTGGGGGTTATCTCAATGTAATTTGTTTGCAGTACCCCTGTGTCAGCTGGTGCTGTTGTATTCAATACGTTAAATAGTGTGATACAATTTCATAGTAAAATATGGCAAATTTCTGAAAGACTATTAGTTAGTTTTGTATAATAGGTACACTTATGATGCGTATGCCTCTGTGGCGCGACTCGTTTCTGCCAACTTTAATAAGATAATACAAAAGTGTTTGTTGGCACTTCTTTACCAAGGATATCATAAAGAATAGATATGACATGATACTTTATATGGCACGATACTTTATACAAGATTTTTATCCTAAATGTCAAAAAAAAACTAAACTTCTAGTTACTGTCAAAGACTAAATTAGTTTTCTGTGGAGCTTGCATACTGTGCTTAATTTTGTATATTCGTAGAAATATTGATCATAGCTGAAGGAATAACGTATCCGCAAAAGATTTAAATTGTTCCAATATTTACAAAACTGAGCATGTTTACAGTTTGTCTACGTACCTATATTTTTAGCTGTTTCATAATTTTTGTGCGAAATGTACTTAGACATCTTAAAACATTTCTCTACGATTCTATATTTTCTCATTACTTTTTTGTAAAAGTTATTTTTGCGGGCATTTTCACGCTCTAGTTAATATTTCTTTCGATTGTCTTGTTCGTTTCGGTTATTATCCGAGTTGATGTTCGGTTAATTGCAAACGTCGTGCGCCGAGATGCGCCCTTTCTGGATCCTCGAGAGGGCTGCTCTGGGAGATATATTGAAGTTTATTATATTACTTCAAACCAAATACGAGTAACGTAGGAAATATTATTTTGAAGGAAAAATAGATATTATTTGAGGATAAGGCGACTTTTAAAAACAGGTGAGAGCTGCAGTACTGGGATAAAAAATACGAATTGAACCTTGTATTTAAACCAAATAATATACTTGTTAATGCAAAAACTATTAAAGCAAAGAAAGACCTTTTTGTACTACCGGCGGTTAACCCTCCTTACATATGAGTCCAACCGCATGTGAATTGGACCACTGATATTAATAAAACACCTTTATATTTCTGGGTTATGTTAATTAATGCAATAAGTAGCGAATGTTACTGATTGATTACTAACACCATATGACGTCAACTAATAACTGCTGATGATTAAAACGTTAATTATGCTGATTAAAACTTTAAATTAAATTTTAAGTTTTAATCTTCTCCTGAAAATGCCAACATAGTTGGCGAAACGTGTGTCGACAAAAGTATAGTAGTTGAGTGTTTCGTGGAAAACGTCCAGTTTGTTGTTTCTACGCCGAAGGTTCCAGTATTGGGTCACATATTATTTTCACATATTTGCCTGGTCCAATATAAATGTAACTGGGCTCATATGTATCTGTTTACAGGATTAATTTCATAAATGAATAATTATCACTATACCACAAAGGGTGGTTTTTACCCTAAATGGGATTTGAATCATCCATTTTTTTTATTTCGCCAATATTAAGCCATGCCTCAAGACGGCTTCAAAATTATGTGGTCCGTACCATAATACATCGATAAAATTTAAGATTTTCTTAAGATCCATATGTATTTATTTTAATTTGTATTAGAAATATGTAGCTAAATGCAAAAACAGTAATATTCGATGAAATACATAGAGGATCCTTCATGGTCAAGAGAGAATGGAGAGGGAAATGGGTGGAGTATTTAATTAAAGTATGAAAAAAAAAGAAGCGAACGATATCATAAAATACAGTACAAGTATTTTGGGGATAATAATTAAAGAACAAACTTTAAACAAACTTAAACGTTCAAGTCTGACTTTCTATTTTGTTCATTCGCGTCTATTTGATAGTAAGCGCAACGTTTTAATCACATGGTAAAAATTTAACAATTTACCCAGGGTAAAACTGTTGCTCATTTCAAATCAACTGATTTAAATCAAGATTAAAATGGTGATTTAAATCAAAGCGTCTAATAATAGACTACAAAAGTATGATGTCACTTCCGCTAAACTTATGACGTGGTTTCACTTTCTTTTTTAATCTCATAAAAAAACAGATGTTCTTAAACTAGATGTATTAATATCAATAAATAGTCATTTAAGATGAGATGGTGATGATGATGGTGAGAAAAAATAGAATAATGGTATTTTTTCTCTCGGGTTGTACGTACAAAAACCGAGGTTTTATTCGTCTTATGTTTTTAAATAATAATATAAAATATTGCTAAATAAAACAATTTGCCATTTTGTACTAAATGAAGATAAACCGTAAACTGAGAGATAATAATTGATTGGTCATGGGTAGTTGTCAAATATGTACTATAATGAGGATTCGATTAAATATCTATTTAAATATACATGGGGTCTTTCGTAGTTCTTTCATGAAGTCAGGTAACAAATCATCCTAGTTTTAGTTCTCCCTATTGAATGAAAATAAATTACGATTTTTACTTTAAAAACAAGAAAAAAACTTTGGACAATACTGAAATAAAATAGTGAAAGTAACTAATAATTAAATACCAAACTGACTGAAACTATTGACATTCAAAATGCTCATTTTCTTGCGTTTTCAACCACATGTCGGTCGAGACACAACATCTTGATAATTAAGTCATTTTTAAGCGTTCAATGTTTAGAATTGAGTTAATTGATAGAATTCTTGGACAAAATTTTAATTCTATAATACTCGTTTCCGAGAAATACACAAAATAGTGGAAAAAATGAACATGAATGTTGACACTACCTTTGTTCTGTGTACTAAAAAAAATCATAAAAATCATGATTTTCCAATTTAAATCAATAATCTTTTTTTATAAAAATCAAATTTTACCCAACCCTGGTTTTACACCACAAAAAGTTATTAATTTCTTGCTAGAGATTTTAATTTATTTTTTTTAATTGAAATATCTTGGAACCCATTTATTTTGGACATAAACAATGTTTATTAAAGTAACTTCATATCAGTGAGTAGAAACCCATATATGGAATTAAAAGCGAGCCACTTAAAATAACGAAATTGATATTCACTTCCGGTATACCCGGAAGTAATACAAACTCGTCATTATTTTAGATGTGTAGAACATTCTCAAAACTCCCAGAAAAAATTTTTTAGCGGCATATTATTTATATAGTACTCCTAAAACGTGTAATACGCCACTCACCTTGTAGGTATATTTCTACATTATGTAAGATATATAATTAAACTCCTTTAGGCGGACATTTTCATTCGGATTAATATTAATATCGATCCTTGGAATTCATTCAATGCCCCCTCATCCTCCTAATTCTATCTACCCCTTTATTCAACCTCCCTCACCCTCTCCCTCTTAACAGCAGAGAATTGCCAATTATTATCAGAATTAGCAAACTATGATAATATGAAAATACATATGTATATAAACACAAACAGATAACTGGTTCCACACACTTCAAGTAGATATTGGTTACAAAAAAATAATTTTAAAATATTATAAATGAATCTCTAAAGAGCAATATTGATCAAGATAATTTTTTGAGCTTTCCTCTTTACTGCCAGCATACTAAATATTGTTATCTAAATAGGTAAATCAACTCTGAAACTTAAAGTACTTAATTCGATAAAAAAGAAAAATATAAAATTTTATTTTATTATGTAAAGACTTTAATTTAGGAATATTATGGAACGACTTTGCGGCTAATTTTCTGATAGTAATCTAACGTAGCCTCAAAATAGCCAGTTCACATCTTCCTATTTTAGACTTTCAGCACTGCAATATTATATTAAGCTCTGTCGTCCATTTCTTTCGATAACTAACTTACTTCAACTACAGGCCGAAGTAAAATAAACTGTTTGGCGAAAGTTAGGTTATGTTAGTTAGGTTAGTTCTCGAGGTTCAAAATTCCTTTTACAGTTCCGTACACTACCTCGTAATCTAGTGTGTGAAGTTCTTACTCCAGCATAAAACGAAAGGAGGAGGGCCGATAAGGCCTGTTTCGGTCCCTCACCAAAATTTTAAATAAAGGGTTCAAAATAAGTAAGTGTATTTCCTTAGTTGGTATGACTGGAATTGGAAGCGCGACTATCTGTAGTTCTTTATAAAAAAAACATGGAACAGCATTCAATCAGAGGCTGCCTTTTTTTGTCGAATAAACGCAATGTTCGATTCAACGTTACGGGTAACGAGGGTGCTTCATTCGTGATTTTATGTAAGCAACATGAAAATGAGAATATATTGACAACTTTTTTGTAAAAACTTATAAGCAGTTGCGATTCCAATTTTAGTCAATCTTAGAAAATATAGGGAAATGTGAAGGCTGCGAGTGTAGTAGATAGAGTAAAGTCTTACTCTATCCTAGTTTGTACAAAGTTCCTGAAACATGGAATAATTGTAATGTGTATCGGTAATTGTTTTTCACATTCGTAATGAAATGATCGCTGGGAGTTTGCTGGGCAATATTTTTTTTGTATTCGTAAGAGTTTGTACGATTTTCTGGTTCTATATACTGTTTATGTTCCATATTTTAATATACGATGTTTTGCTACTCGATAGTTATTCCATTTCTTTGTCTTGCATCGATTATATGTATACAAATCTGTTGCATAATATAACCTACTCTACAATCCAACACAAAGCACAAATGTGGGGAGTATATGTAGTTACGTTAGCCTTGACGGCCACTTGCAGGCACGAACGTGACCATTCCGGGTTGCCGTTCCGCTACTTTTTCGACCATACCTATTTCTGGTTGACAGCGGTGTTACAGTTCCGTGCTATTTTTTTCTTGTTACTTTCACCCGCCGACTTATTTTTTATCTTTTATTTCAAATTTTGGTGAGAGGCCGGAAACTGGGCTTATCGCCTCCTCCTCTACGAAAGCATGCATAGTTTTTCGAACACATTTAAAAACGCATTTTTTCTGCTCGAGTTACTCGAACCACTATTCGCACTATTTAACAACACACTCATAGTTTTATGACATCATAAGAACATCATTAGAACATTACTAGTTGATACAACTATTTAGTAAAGTAAAACATCTAAATTAATTTAATAAGAAAAAAAAATAAACGAGTAAAAAACAAAAACAATAGCAAACGGAGAAAATTTTCAAGCCATGAGGAACTTAACTCTCCGTTAAATGAGAAAACGATGCGATTAAGCGAAAGCCGGCAACGCTGCTTGGCCCGGAAATCCCTTTACCGTTTAATATATGTACAAAATTTATATTAATTATTTAACTTTAAGCGCTTCCCTCTTCGCAGGAAAGCCCCCAGGATAAGTTTAATGTTTTCGGCTCTCTATCATTGGAATTAGGATTAATTTTTGCTTTTCCCAAAAGATTCAATATGTGCAGAATTAATTTGCCCACTTAACGCTGTCTTCTCCATTGCGTAATGGTTTGTAATTATAAATAATATTACATACGGGTGCATATGTATGTACGGAATACATTCATTTGGAGCGTGATTATTTTCGAAAATATCCTGAAAGAAGTCGATTTTTACTATGAAGTTTGTTTTCTTTTAACATTAAAATATTTTACCCACTTTTACAATCCTCCCTCTGACGACTTTGCTTATGACAACTTTTGCGCATTAATGACTGAACAAATTAATTTTGAAAATGTAAAATGTTATTGATGTATTGTAAACTCTATTGATATGTTTTTTGTTAATTTATTTTTATGGAAAAAAAGTTGAAACGGGTCTAGTATTCTTTTGTTTTGTTACACATGAGCTCCATCTTATAGATACCAAATAAACCTGTCTATTTCATATGGATAATTAAGATGAGGAAAAAGTCGTTTTAAAGTGGGCACTAAAAATTTCGTCAAAACATATAGATTAATATCACCGTTAACTGTGCCCTCAAAATAATAGGGGCTAATATTAAGCATTCATTATACCATACAACATACCACACGTTTACTTTTAGAGGAAATGTATGTAAGCCTCCTAATTCAATGGGGATTGTCTTTGCTTCAGTACCGACAGTATAGAACTGTCGTACGGAAGGTATTGTATTAACTTATTAATTATTGACGGTGTTGTTAACCGTTTCGTTAAAAAAATAAAAAAAAAAAAAAACCAATTAATTCACTAATTGCATCCCCACCCCCTCCCCCCCCCCTTCCCCCTCCCCCTTTCCAAAATCATTATGTTCTTAAATGATAAGGTTTATAATTTGATATGGCCTGTATGGCCTTTATGACCTGTACAACCAATGTGACATAAATAACTTAGAGTCTAGACGTTTCAAAACATTTTAAGCCTATTTAGTGAATACAAATATTTGAAAAAGTTTACATAAATACTATACTTCCACTCCACTCCGTGGATGTGGAAGTAAAATGAGATTTTCTCCAATATAACCTTCAGAGAGTAGATGCTTATTAGTGTGATATTTGAATTCCTCTACCTCAGAAACCTATAAAATGACAAGTCACATATACAAACCCCCTTGCCCCCATCCGTGAAACAATACCAATTTATGTCTTGAGGAAATTGACCGGCACCAATGAAGAGTTGTATCATCTACGCCGGTGACAAAGTGTTCCCCCATTTTAAGACGTAAGCCAAACCTCTATGAAAACGATTCAGCATAGGGACCAAATTCTAATCGAGTTCATTACCGCAAGGGACCGGTGTGATTACCAGGCACGCTCGTGGTACAGAAAGGATTTAAAGCTAAAAATGATAAACCGTGAGCAAAGTGTTGCGATAATTTCAAAAAGATTTCAAGCTTCTGGAGCACTCCCTGAAAGGTTTCAGTACGGTGGAATATTTGCAGTATTTTTTTCATACATGTCTTACAGAATTATTTTCTTCGAACAAATATAATGCTAATACAACCGACTTTAAAAGGTTATTTTTTTTAGACGTTTTTTCGATTTGTTTATCTTAACAGTATATGTAACTATTTTTGATAGATGTACCATTTGAAAAAGTTCGACGATGGCCATTTTAATTTTATGAATGTTTTATTTTTATTACAAGGAACAGTTTTAGAATAAACCATAAGAGTCCATTCAAAATAAAAATGGCCCATAAAGTTTTAAGGGCACAGGTAATAGTTTTCTTTGTTTAAGTTTTTTGACTAATTTTTTAGTATCTTACTTTTTTATCCTCTATTATCTGCATGACCATCTTTTTTTTTCAACTTTATTGTTCAACTAGTAAGCGAGCTATTATTAAAAATAGAGACAAAAATATACAGGAAGTGTACGCTGAAAATAAGCACGCTCTGACATGTAATACAAAAGATTCAGAAGGAATGATTATTTTCTGGCATTTACTTTTCCATTGGTTATTACGTCTCAGTATATCATCTTTCTTATGAGTCTCAGAAACCAGTGAATCGTTTCGATTGGAGCAACGAAATGAGGGGCATTTGAATGGTTTATTATACAGGGTGATTGATTGAAAGTATTCGTTAAAAGTATAAGAGCTTGTAAAAACTATTGATTTTAAAAGATATGGACTTTAGCTAATCTACCCATGACGAATTGATGAAAATATTTTCAAGATGGCTGTATTTCCGGTTATACCGAAAGTCAGTATCAACTTCCTTATTTTAAATGAAATTGTGCCTTTTTATTGCATATTACGATTCTACACTTTATTTTGGCAGCTAGATTTTCATCAGGTTTTCCTTTACTTTTTTTTTTTTACAATTTTTAAGTAATGTCAGTTTTTTTATATTTTCTTTATTACCACCCTAATAACTGAAATTATCTGCAAGTATCATTATAGAATATAAAGGATGATATTGTCACTGTGGTTTGTAAAATCCTAAAGAGTGTAACGATACTTTTATTACTCAATTATGTACTGGGTGTTTAAAGTAGTGGACTATCATTTTGCGCAACTTCAAACCATCCAAACTCGAATTTCGGGAATGCAATACCCCATATTCTTCTTCACAGGTGGATGGTGGTACTTTGCATCAATTTTTATTAGCATTATCTATATCTATCTCCAATAGCTTTTCTTATATGGATTTTTTAACTATTAAATGAAATAGGCAATTTATATGTTTTAAACACTAAAAATTAAATATGCAATAAACAAGGCACCATTCATTTTAAAACGGTGAACATATTTTCAATGAGTTGATCATGAATTTATGTATTAGCTTAAGCCATCAAGAAGAACCCACGTGATGACTATCCCCTTACAAAGGATTTATTGTGAAAAAATGTCAGAGTTTGGGAAAAAAAACTTTGCTGACGGTTTTTCACTAAAGCCTCTGTAAGAGGTGTATAGTCTACCTAAAAAGTGAAGTGGGTCCCATGGTGTTTTAAGATATGGCTAATCACCACCGCCACTGGCTTAAGACAATCTTTCAAAATCAGTATCTTCTAAATATACTACTAATACTGTTAAAAAAATGGTTTCGATCACTCGTCCTATATAGTTTCGTACTATTTTTAACAAAAATATTATTATTCTTTAACGACAATTTAATTTAATCTTTTAAAAAGGGTTAGGAGAATCAGTTTAAAAAATAATATATATATTTTAGTTTTGGGATCGTTCGACTATATCTTTATTCAATGATTATTTTATTTTTATCAGGCATTTGTAAAAGTATATTATACAGTAGGGATGGCACCTAATGTTTCACTACACTAACACTAAACCATTTTTAAATGATATTATTCATTTTGAATTCTCATAATTTTCTGAACCAACTACCAAATAAGTACAACTCAAACATATTTTTTACAATCATAATTTTTAGTTTTCCATTTAAGTGGGCCATGACGGTTCCGATTTTCTAAATGACCCATGTAATGCTACAAAATCAAAATCTCGTAAAAAAAGGATTTATGAGCAAATAAAGTTCATCAAATCACGACATAAGAATAAATTACTTATTAATAGTAATAATAAATGTCTACGGTACCAATATGGTTCCATTTGAAAAAATTGAGTTCTGCCAATTTTATGAACTTAATTTGCTCATAAATCACATAATTTAATATTTTTGACGGGATTTTATTTTTTGTAGCATTACATGGGTCATTTATACTAAGTCGGAACCGTCATGGCCACTTAAATGGAAAACTAAAAATTATAATTGTAAAAAATATTGCCGTTTTAAATGTCCTATTTGGTATCGTTGGATTCAAAATTTATGCAAATAAATCAATAATATACAGGGTATCTATTTAAAAATCGAAAGTTATACACTCTGCGAAACCGGAAGTGGAAAAAATCACTTGTATGTCAATAGTGTCGCTTATGTTAACATCGATGTTTTTAAAAATATGCCCATCCCTATTATACAGACAGATTTCACAAAAAAATCTTCATACCTGAGTCCTTTTTTTATGTATCATTTTTGTAACAATCAGATTTCCTCTATACCTTTACAGGTATACATATAGGGAAAACTATAAATATGTATACCATATATTCAGTTTGAGATCGAAGATTAACTGCTGAAAGATTCTGTGTGGAAGAAAATAGGCCCCGCCTTTAGCCGCCTATCTCGAGTGCAGTTATTGTTGCACATTTTAACTGATGAACAAGAATGTAGAATTTGTAGAATTTCGGTGATGTAGAATTATCAACAGTGTTTAGCCATTTTAAGGATAACATAGAAAGTCTAATGTATGTACTCGTACCATACAGTTAAGTGTGTAGGTATCATAATTATTTATGTCAATAAACAAATAACGGTGTATACGTAGTATTCATTTATCTTACGGATATTTTGAGTATGTGTTGTCTATTAACATATAACTCTTAATGTTTCTCTGTTCTCATCTATAATCATCATGTTTGTTCTCTGTACTGTACCGTAAATACGTTCCTCTAATACAAATATACCATTAAAACTATACTTTTATAATAGATTTGTAAGACGCGCATAAGGCCACCTGCGCACAACGCCGTCGAGTGCATTACCAGCACCGCCGTCCGCGGATAGTCGACCGGCCACCTGTTGCGAAAGCGGACGTAGCATTCCTCCTCGCCCGGTCATTTCATATGTATTTCACATGCTTTACATATTGTCGCTCACCCCATTCACTGTTTTACGTGTTTTGTCATTGTTTAAAGTGTTAAATAAACGACACAAACTTTTGGCTAACCATTGTTGGTGAATTTTCTTGATTTCCAACGAACCCGAGGTGAAAAAACCCTCACGAAGGGCATCCAACGTGTGCCCCTCACAAAATGGCGCTCCAACGTGTGCCGAACGTTTTGTGTTAAAACATCGTTTCGAGTAAATGACATTAAACCGGACAATCAAAAAACAGTGTGTAAATGATTAAAGAAATCAATAAGCAGTGCTCAAATGGAATTTCCCCGCACCCGGCTGCAGTAAGTAAACGAGACGGATTGTTTATCTTCGCAGTAGCCCGCTTAAACAAGGTAACGATTATTCTTTTGCATGCAGATCGGCACAGAATGCATGGCCAGTATTCGTTCAAATAAAATACAATTCCGTGAGTATTTTATTCGTGATTTTACTGACACTGGGACATTCAGTTCGTAAAATAAAGACTTTGACACTTGGATTTTTCAGTTCAGAGACTTTTGAGAGACATTGAAGTGAATTTACGCTTTGTATTGGCATATACAGGGTGTACAATTTTCGCGTGTGCAAAGACATCACATCAGAAACTCTTTTTCGATCACATTCGTGCATTTTGACTCATTGTGACTTTTCGAGTGGACAGAAAAACATTTTCGTGATTGATACGAGGTGCGGTCACAAAGTTGAACATTTCGCGAATTTGCATGACAACACAAAAACGGTGTCGCGCGAACTGTTGATGAATTTACGTTCTGGGCGTGTTTTATCTCAACGTACGGTCAATTCTGAATCTACCAAGATGGCGGATGAAATTCAACAAGTTGTAATGACACCAGAAATGTTGCAAACTCTCATTGCAAGTTTAGGACAACCTCATGTTGTTCCAACTAGCCAAGGAAATTTCTCCAGATGTACTCATCGTTTTAACGGTTCCAAAGAACAAGATGTTCATGCATTCCTCGACTCTGTCAGCGTGTACAAAGATTGTGTACAAATCTCTGACGCAAATGCCTTGAAGGGATTTCCGATGTGCTTCTTGAAGGTCAAGCTGCTACGTGGTGGCAAGGCGTTAAGAATTCAGTCCACACTTTCGACGATGCTGTAGAAGCTTTAAAACATGCTTTTGGGTATTCCAAACCTGCTCATCAAATTTATCGCGAGTTATTTTCCAAGGAACAGAAAGAAGAGGAGAAAACAGACTTATTTGTGAGTCGATGCAGAGCCCTGCTATCTCGCCTTCCAAACACACCTGTTCTCCCTGAAGCAATTCAACTAGACATGGTCTATGGTTTGTTACACCTAAAGATTCGTGAACGAGTTCCCCGTGACTCACTATCAAATTTTGAGGATTTGATTAATGAGGCCCGCAAAGTTGAAGTAACATTGCAAGAGATCAAGATGATCCCGACCTCATCTCAAGGAAAACCGGTACCAAGCAAAGTGCCTGGCGATCCTTCGAAATCAAAAGCAAAGAAACAGTGCACTTACTGCAAGGCTTATGGACATATTCGAGACGAATGTCGCAAATTAAGTCAGAAAAAGTCTGAACCGACTTCCGGCACTAATCAACTGTCAAGTTCGCCACCTAATCCTGAATGCACTAAACCTCAAGTGACATGTTTTGGCTGCGGTGCTATAGGATACATTCGAAGCAACTGTCCCACATGCAAAGCAAAACCCATGAAAAGTGAACCGCAGGACAGTCCTTCAGAATTTCGGTATTACAATACTTCAGGTGAAGAACAAGTCCGACCGATAGTGTCCATCGAAATCGAAAACATGCATGGAACTGCTATCCTGGACACAGGAGCGAAAACCAGTATGGCTGGATCCCAACTTGCCCAGCTTTTGCGAAGCAAACAAGTTCCGTATGAGACAAAACCTCTACGAATAACTTTAGCCGATGGAATCGAAAGATCAGTAACATCTCACATGTTTAAGGTAGCTGTCAAAATCAAACATAAGAAGGTTCTTACAAATTTACTTGCAGTACCTGAACATGCTGATAGTCGAACCTTGTTAGGCATAGACTTTATGCAAGAAGCCAACATGTTGCTGGACATGAAAATGAACTGCTGGTATTTTGGAGATGATCTTGCTACTCCTTACCCATTCACAGAAGAACTGAGTATTGACCCAATTCACACCAATGTTGACATGGTCAATTTAGAAATACGTAGTGACGAAGGTTCCTCACTCACTGAACCAGAGAAGAAGGAACTCAACACTATGTTACAGGGTTACAAAGATGTGTTTGAACCGAGCACTGAAGCAACTCCTTTTGCAGAACACTGCATTATTCTCACAGACGATGTTCCAGTTTCTGTACCACCTTATCGCATGTCTGAACCAAAACGAGACCTCTTGCGCAAAGAGATCGATAAACTACTAAATAATGGCACAATTGAGGAATGTGATTCTCCGTATGCTGCCCCGGTAGTTTTAGTACCCAAAAAAGATGGAAGTACAAGACTATGCGTTGATTATCGCAGACTCAATGCGATCACGAGAGATGACAAGTATCCACTTCCGAGGATTGACGATCTTCTACACATGACGAAGCGATCTGCGTACATAACCACCCTAGATTTAAAATCTGGATACCATCAAATTTCAGTCAGACCTTGTGACAGGGACAAAACAGCATTCGTAACACCTTTTGGTATGTTCAGATACACCAGAATGCCTTTTGGACTCAAGGGTAGTCCCTCAACTTTCATGAGACTAATGGACAGATTTAAATCAGGCTTTCAAGATGTAACATTACTTGTTTACCTCGACGATTTGATCATTTTGTCGTCCAGTTTTGAAGAACACATGAACGACCTTCGCAAAATTTTTGACCGACTTCGAGCATTCAAATTGAATCTGAATCGTGACAAATGCACTTTTGGCTGTTCCTCCGTCAGGTACTTGGGACACCTGATCACACCAGAAGGACTCAAGCCCGATCCAGCTAAGACTACAGCTATCAGGGACATGCCAGAACCGAAAAAACGTTAAGCAATTGCTTACCTTCCTTCAAACTGCTTCATGGTTTCGACGTTTCATAGAGAACTTTTTCAGAAATCTCACGTCCACTCACAGCTCTTACGAAGAAGAATGCTAAATGGGAGTGGGGAGCAAGTCAACAAGAGGCATTCGAGAAGTTAAAAAGTTGCCTTACTTCCAGCCCAATCCTGAGACAGGCAGATCCTCGACTTCCCTACATTCTCCGCACCGACGCTAGTTCATATGCGTTAGGAGCTTGTCTACTCCAGGGGAGGGACCCGACGAAAGACCTGTTGAATTCGCCAGTAGACTTCTGACTTCAGCTGAAAGAAACTACTGTACAACCCAGCGAGAAGCATTAGCAGCAGTTTGGAGCATAGAGAAATTCCGTGGTTACCTGGATGGTGCCACCGTCGTTCTACAGAGCGATCACCAACCCTTGAAATGGTTGTTGTCCTTGAAGTCACCTAGCGGCAGATTAGCCAGGTGGGCTTTATCACTCCAAGAATTGGATCTAAAAATAGAATATACTCCTGGAAAGTTGAACGTTGTTGCCGACACATTATCGAGACCTCCGATTTCCGAATCTGAAGCCAACTTTGTTTCTGTTGAATTACCAGTCCGATCAGCAACAGAAATAAGAGAGGAACAAATCCAGGACCCCGATGTAAAGAAAATCATTAGTTCCCTTGAAGAGACCGCTTCAACTTTTGCCAATGAAGCCAAGTGTTGGTCTGAGAGAGGATATCTAATGTCAAACGGAATTTTGTATAGATATGTTCCTGAAGAAGATGAAGAGGATCCTCAACTAGTTGTACCCCGTCTAGCTGTTCCAAGGATTCTTGCCGAATATCATGACAACGCCACTGCAGGCCATTTCGGTGTAGATCGAACCTTACACCGAATATCGAGCAGATATTACTGGCCGAACATGAGACGAGACGTTACAACACATCTATCAAAATGTATGGAATGCCAAAGATTCAAAATCACCAATCTCAAACCAGGTGGGTTATTGCAGACTCCCGTTCAATGTCAACGTTTTGAGACTCTTTCCGTCGACCTGTTTGGTCCTTTGCCAAGAGACACCCGAAGGTCACAAATGGATATTCATCGTGGAAGACACTGCCAGTCGCTGGACCGAGCTTTTCCCACTCAAAGTCGCCACCGCCGAAGAATGTGCCAAGTGCCTCGTAAACGAAGTGATTTTACGATACGGCGTGCCCAGAAAAGTAATCAGCGACAATGGTCCACAATTTGTCAGCGAGGTCATGCAGAAAGTAGCATTCTGCCTGGGTTTCAAACAGCCTCTTACCCCTGCTTACCATCCTGCCAGCAACCCAGTGGAAAGAAAGAACAGGGATCTAAAAGAACAATTAGCCATTCTCACCAGTCATAACCATACTCTATGGTCCGAGCAAATTCCAACGATACGCTTTGCTCTAAATTCAGCCCGGTGCAAAAGCACAGGTTTCACACCTGCGTACCTTACATTTGGAAGGGAATTGAGAACACCCGACGATGTAAACCGAGACCTCCGCTCGATTGTGCAAAATCAGAATTTTGTACCTCAGATAACTTCATATCTCGACGGTTTAAGTAGGACACTCAAAGCCGCTCGCGAGACTCAGGAGAAAAGCCAAGATAACTCCAAGAAGTATGCTGATGCGAAGAGACGCAATGTCTCACCATTCAAGGAAGGAGATCAGGTCATGGTAGAAACTCATGTTTTGAGTAGGGCTAAGCATTCGATCACATCTAAGTTTGCTCCAAAGAGAGACGGACCTTACACGGTACACCGAGTAGTCACTCCCACCACATTTGAAATTTCCAGTTCCGACAACCCGAATGTACCACTTGGAAAATACCACATCTCTGCGTTAACTCCTTACCGTGGGGACAAAGACGAAACCCCACTGAAACCAATCCGACGTCGTGGACGTCCACCGAAGAAAGGACAACCCAACGTTCCAGATGCTCCTCCAGTTGTTCCCCAAAAGGTTTATGACCTCCGAACTTCACCGACCAGTTCCAGAGTTGCATCCCGCACGGGACGTACGCGGGATCCAAAGGGGGAGATTGTAAGACGCGCATAAGGCCACCTGCGCACAACGCCGTCGAGTGCATTACCAGCACCGCCGTCCGCGGATAGTCGACCGGCCACCTGTTGCGAAAGCGGACGTAGCATTCCTCCTCGCCCGGTCATTTCATATGTATTTCACATGCTTTACATATTGTCGCTCACCCCATTCACTGTTTTACGTGTTTTGTCATTGTTTAAAGTGTTAAATAAACGACACAAACTTTTGGCTAACCATTGTTGGTGAATTTTCTTGATTTCCAACGAACCCGAGGTGAAAAAACCCTCACGAAGGGCATCCAACGTGTGCCTCACAGATTATATTAATAAATACACCGTTGAATACATTTTAATATTAGAGACGTTGAATACATATACACATTTTTTAGTGAAAAAAAATTCATGTCAGTTAGCAATGACTGGTGGAGTGAATATTTTCAATCGATTCGATATACTGGCTTGTTTAAATATCTCAATCAAAGACTAATGAGATTTATTATAGAATCAATACATTTTACGAAATATCGAAATGATATGTGTTCAATTAGATGGTAAACTACAGTTATGTCTGATTTTAATATCAGTGAGGAAATGTAAGGTATATAGGTACAGATATATACAAGTAAATTGTTTCAGTTATTTTGTAAACTGAGTGTTTATGAATTTCTTAACGTTCCAAACGACTATTTTACTCTTTTTTTTAGAAACTTTCAATTCAATCCCAACTAATTGAGGAGAATAATGAAAACTAATGAGTAAAGTTGGCATACCGCAACGCAACTAGGTACTTCAGTTTTCAACGCCTTTCTAATTTGTGGTCCATCAACAATTCCCTCTTTTAAGTTATCATCGAGATATTAGGATATTGTTGTTGCAAATAAATGATACAATATCCCTCTTTGTTCAAAGATTTCAAGAACTGCTTCATCAACCCAAATTTAGTGTGAAAAGGAAGTAGTAGGATTTTCAGAATTGTTTTATTGGGCTATATTTTATTAGTGTAATGCTTTGTCTTATCCCTACTATCCCATAGATATAAGAAGCAGGGATTTTTTGTAAAGACGGATTGTTGACCCGATATCATAGACAGTAAGTTTAAGTGAATCAATGATCTAGAGAAGATCAATTACGACAAACATACAAGTAAGTGGCAGATCTATGGAGATCTGCCATTTAGGTTTCATTAATTTGCAACAACAATTTCCTATTTAAAAGACGAAATTTCCCTATTTAAAAGAGAAGTTAAAAGAGGGAATTTTTGATGGACCACGAATTAGAATGTTGAGAGATGAAGTATATGTCACAACAATTCAGAGAGAGCTTCGTGGTGCAGTTTCAAAGAAGTTTTTAGGCAATAAGACGATATATTTATATTTTCAAGCTGTCCCAGATATTTTGGACTGCTGTGGGTGTACGAAGTATGAAATGTATGGGTGATATAATTTACAGATATCTAAGCCTGTCACAGTTTTTGGTATGTTGACGTTGAAAAATTAGGGCAAAAATCTTTTTTTTTTTTTTCGCAGTTTCCGTCAGATATACGAGGTTTGTAGATCCTGGGATCAGTGCTTTCCGGTTTCTGCAGTATTAATATTTCCAATCTAATGTGGGAACGTGATTATCTAAGTATTATGAGGCCAAAGGTTCTTTCTAAAGCAATCTGTCCCATGATAAACTAGAATAATGGCGATTTTATATTATTTTTTGAAATTAGCGAAAAATTGTTACATGTAACTCAAATGTTAACGTGGGATATCGATTCAACAGTTAACAATACGTAGGAAAAGTATTGTCGTATCCGCCGCACAAACAACTTTTTTTATTTTGTGTGCCTTTGTTATTAACACTTTTTCCGTATACAAGGTGGTCAGAAACTAAATGCAGAAAATTCAATGGCCCATTCTACACACAAAAATAATAAAACAATATCCTATAAACTGTGAGTCCAAAATGCATCCTAAGATAGTCACGCCCCTTAAAGATGAGGCTCAAAACAGGTTCGTGTTCACTGTATTGATTAGTTCATTAAACATAGTCACAGTGTTCACTATACTTAGTCTACTGTAATGTCAATTTTCGAGTTAGAGAAATATTTTGTTGTATACAGAACGGGCAAGGTTCATTCAAATACGATTATCTCGAAAACCATTACTCTTATAGACCGAACTTCAATTAGGTCTACCTTTCTTATGTAAAACAGGTAGAATAAACGATTTTTCTATTAGTTAAATCGACATACTAAGCCGCAAAAAATTGTGCCATTTTAAATAAGCGTGATGAGCCCTAGGTGGCGCCCTCTATTCATAATATAAAAACTATGCACGAACTTCAATCTCTCACCTAAGGAATCTCGAATTTTATGTCATTATCTCTGTTTATTGGGAAATTATAGAGAATAATATTTGAAGATTAGATCAAAATTTTCACACCCTGTATCTTGGTTAGGTATATCAACAATTACACATTATGGTAAGATTAGCTAAATCACATTAGTTCGACATGAGGAATCTATTTCACTATGTACCATTAAGCGGGCTAAACAGCGCGGCGGCCCTCAAAGTTTTCACATATCTCAATGTGAATAACAGGGTAAGTTTAACCCATCTCTTTATAAATAGCAACAGTTTATTGTTTTCATGAATTTTCTTTATTCGAAGTTTATTGTTTTCATGGAATATGTTTTCAAGGATTTTTGTTTTTGCACATACAAGTAGTAAGTACTATGACGCGTACGATTATGGTCCGCCGCCCGAATCTGCCGGCTTAAGGTCCGGAAAATGTGCTGTCACGCAGAGCCGGCACTATACAACTCTATAATAATTAAACCGTATTTTTAAGAGCATATTTCTTGCCCCTCTATACCCACTCCAGTGTCTGTGCATACAATTTTATCCCGAACGAAGGCTTCGCTGAAACCCAGGACGCTGTAATACACTTTCTCCATAAGACAGCGACCTGCCGGCGCGGCGGTGTAAACGGGTCGACCGCCGCATTGAAAAACAATTTTTTGTCGCGAGTTAGTCACTCGTGAATTCGTGTAGTGTATTTACGTATGTATTACATGATTTTGTGTAGATTTGTGCAATAATGGCACAGTCGTTAGCATTTGTGAATATACTTAAAAAGATGATTGAAAATTACAAGGACATCACATGTTTTATTTATTCCTTGCAATCGTCGATATAGATTTCATGATAGCCGAAAGTGTAAAAGACATTTAGATTCGAATGTTCATAAAAAAATATACCTGGTACGGTTAGGAAAGAGGAATTTTGGTTCGGTTTGTACATGATGTTTTGCGATTATAGTCTTGCGTAGAACGTGGTCGACAATATTAACTTTAGACATTTTTTTGCCAATATGTATGTATCCGATTTTCCATTGTCAAGTACAATACATATTTACAGAAAACATATCAACGTGTCATGGGAAATATCAAAGAAGACATACACAATAAATTTCTGTGGTTGACAGTGGACGAAACAACAGATTTAAGGTCGTTAATGTAAGTAACACGTGCATTGTCCTCTGTAGATGTAAATGTAATAATGTAGGTACTGATGTTAGTGACAACAAAAATCTGTTAGTAATACAAACTACTGTGCGAAATTTGTGAAAATAATATGCGTGTTATGGCGTCCTCTGTCCATGTGAAGTATTTTAAATTTGCAGAATTAACGTCAATAGACGTGGAATGCTCATTTTTCTTCTACAACCAAATGTACAGGCCAAATCGCTCACGTTTAACGAGAATAAATGCAGAAAGACTACTGGTCCTGGAAATGTACTCTCAATCAATGAAGACAGTCGGTGTTTCAGAATGACATAAGCAATAGGTATGTTATGTACATACCTATTGCTTATGTCTTTTTACACCTGTCTCCTTTTTGATCCTTCATATGTCATCTTCCGTCAATAACATGACGGATTACGAGTCCGGCCCTATGTTACAGCACACGTTCGGAACTCTACTCATGAACTACCCTGTATACACGTATATACACTCTCATTAAAAAACGATAATAAATAATAATTTGTTTTTAAAACGATAATAATATGTTTTATTCGTTATGGAATAGGTAGGTACATGGCAAAGAATCATTAATTTTTATGTACCTGCTCGTATATAAGCTCTTTTAGCAAAAGTTTAACAAGGCCCTCTCTTTCTAATAGGAAGAAAGCGCATCATGTCCTCAATATAATGATGCATAACGATTTTCAGTTCTTTCCAGTTCAGTTAAAGTTGCCACTCGCCATTTATTATTTACTTTGGTACCTACATTTGTAAGTAAGAAAATAAGAGAAAATACCAATAACCGCTCGATATATTTGCTCTTACCAAAAGCAAATATATGAAATTACATCTTTGTAAATGCAAGTAAACATGAAGTATTATCTTTTTTGTCACCAGCAGAAAAAATTGCAAAAATCCGTTTATTCATTCGTAAAGTCGGTTTTCTGAAAACTGTCCTTCTGTAACCTGCATTTATATTGACTCTACTGTACGTAAAACGATCAGAGGTTTGTAAAAAAAAATCGAAATAAAAAAGGAGTTTCTAAAAAAAAAAGTTGGTCATATAAAATTAATCATAATTGTTTGGAAAGTAATTGGAAAAAAAATTGGAAACTACTTACATCATAAAATGGCTATTCATATGAGTATTTTGTCGATTTTTCCAGACAAACGTTTTTATCAACTTCATCCGCGACTTTGCGAAAGCCCTGTAGAAAACATATTTTTTCAACCTGATTTTGGTTCAAATGCGAGAAATTCTGCTAGAAATTTGTTCACTCTCTTATGTCTACGTACCAGTATTGATGCGTCAATACGCGGCTCCAATGTAGCCGGTTAAAGCTTTGAAGTCCCAACACACTTTTACATGGGGAAACCACTTTTCTCTGACAACATCTACCGTTGGGAAATAAAAGGATACTGCATGTATACGTAAAACTTACATTTCCTTCCTTGCTGTGGATGATGACTATTCCTATCGTCATTATTTCAGTACATTATAATTTTTTACATATACAGAGGACAATACACATGATACTACTATTTCTATAATTTTAGCTGCTGTCATATCAGGACATATCAGGAACATTAACGACATTATTACCGCAAAATCTGTTGTTTCGTCCACTGTTAGCTACAGAAAAGTATTACGTATGTCTTATTTGATATTTCCCATAACACGTTGCTATGTCTTCTGTAAATATGTTTTACGCAATGTATGGCTACTAGGTAAAGGAAAATTGGATACATATTTGACAAAAAAAAGTCTAAAATGAGTATTGTTGACCACGTTCCACGCAAGGCTACATGCGCAAAATGGTTATGCACAAATCAAACCAAAATTCCTCTTTTCTAATCGTACCAGGTATATTTTTTTGATGATATTGGAATGGATAATCGAAGAATATAAGTCTTTTTCACTCTCGGCGAGCACGAAATATACCGACGATTTCTTGTCAATTTCAATTTCAATCATAAATCCTTGTAAATTTCAATCATATTTTTAAGTCTATTCACCAACAGTGGCGGTTGGTAATATTTCAGTTAGCCATATCTTGAAAACGACGCATGGGACCCACTTAATTTTTTAGGTGATGACTATACGCCTCTTACAGAAAGAATTTATAGTGCCTAAACCCTCAGCAAAGTTTGCGAAAAAATTTTCAAAAAATATAGAACACCCTGGGATCTCAGTAACGCTCTATGGAATATTTGCAGTATATTTTTTTCATAATCTAGAAACAAAATATGTATAAGGAGAGGTTTTTCGAGTTCTAACAAAACATTTTTTTCCAAAAGTTATGGCCATTTTAATTTTGGGAAACGAAATGTTCCTATAAAATTAAAATTAAAATGGCTATAACTTGAAAAACCATTTTTTTAACAAATTAAAAAACCTAATATTTGTAGAATTCTAATTCTCTCCTAATGTTTTCTAGATTATGAAAAAATATATATACTGCAAATATTCCACAGAGCGTTACTGAGATCCCAGGGTGTTCTGCAGTTTTTTTGAAAATTTGTTCGCAAACTTTGCTGACGGTTTTTTCACTATAAATCATTTCTGTAAGAGGTGTATAGTCATCACCTAAAAAGTGAAGTGGGTCCCATGCGTCGTTTTCAAGATATGGCTAACTGAAATATCACCAACCGCCACTATTCAGAAATGGTAACGACTGTGCCATTATTGCAGAAATCCCCACAAAATCAGGTAATATGTAAATACAGCACACTAATTCACCAGCGACTAACTCACGACAAAAAATTGTTTTCAATGTGGTGGTCGACCTATTTACGCAGCCGGCAGGTCGCTATTGGAATAGCTCACCGTCTTACGGAGAAAGTGTATTACGAAGTCCCGGGTTCCCTCGAAAACTTTGTTCGCGATAACATTCTACGCACGGACAGTGACGTGGGTATACAGGGGCAAGAAATATACGTTTAAAAAAAAAACTGTTTATACTTTAGTTATCATAGAGTTGTATAGTGCGTGACAGCATACTTTCCCGGACCTTACACATGATATACACAATGACAAGATTAATATACAGAGAGGGTTCGTGATAATTCCCATCCCCCTTGTCTTCGCTATTTTTAAAGTTATGAAGACAATTTTTACAAGATAAAATTTTACAGAAGTTTTAGAAAATGCTTGTACACACTAGAACGCAGTCCTCTACGTCACCGCTGTATTCTCCTGGCGAGAAAATATGCCAAAGGTCTTGTTCATTGTTGTCGCTGATCTGTAGGGATGGGTAGAAGCGTTATTTTCAAATAACTGTTATAATCGTTTCCATTATTTTCAAACAACGGTTTAAAATAACAAGTTACAGTTATTTTGATTGTTAACTTCGTGTTAGTCACCGATAACCTTGTGACTTGTATAATAATCGGGAGCTTCATTAACTAATTGCACTTTTATTCGTATTAAAGGTAACACTTGTTTTGTCAAGGTAATATTATAACGAGTCATCCAAAAACCTCATCAAAGTTGGTCGAGCAAAAAAGACGTATTTCTATTCTAGTATAAATTTACAACCTTTATTTGGTTTACAATTGTGACAGCCACTTGTCAAAAGTTTGACACCGACAAAGTTTCACTTTGAGTATGGACATAACCGCTGTTTCCGCCTCTTTCGTTCATAGTCAGATTTTATGACATTAGGCCACATGTAATACATGCACCCATAATGCTCTATTTAATTCTGTCGCGTAGAGGTCGCAAAAAAATATGTCCTCGATATCTATTAATTTAACTATCAACCGCTTCAAGTTTCAAGCTGACAGCTCTCGAGATTGATCTAGGCCCGAATTGTTAACGTTTATTGTTTACCACAGTTAAGTAACGATGGCGTTACTGTCGTACTAGCAACTGAAAACCCGATTAGCCGTTTAACATTAATTGTTTTCAATTTAAATAATAGTAATACATAATAATAATACTCACCCTATAATTACTCCGAAGAGTAACCCCTTAGGTCCTCTCAGGGACCTGTGCGGGAAGGAGTGGCTATTATTATTATTTGCCATGGCGCACTGGGAGCGACTAAAGATTATTTCGATAACGTATTTGCTTTACAGTTCTGAGGAAACCCAGAAAACTCAGAACATTACCAAATCTAGGGCGTGTGCGGTTGGATTGGCATCTATGCATCCACACCTATACACTAGTGTATTAGTGGTTGCATATCAAGCCCTGACGGAGAAAGCGAGACAATTAAAAATCGCTACCCCGGCCGGGACTTGAACAACGCCCACAGAGGTATCACGACTGGAAAGACGGCGCTTTAACCCACTCGGCTACCCGTGCCCTAAATGGACACGTTAAACATATAAAAGTCGTTATTTTGTAACCTGCTATTCTGTATTTGAAATAACGGTTGTTGTCGTTGTTCCACAAATAACAGTTGGTATATATTATTAATTATTTTTTGATCAAGTATTGAAAATCCTTCCCCTCATTGCTATAATCAGTTTTCTGTTGTCATTACACTTGAGTTAACCTCCCGTCGTGGTGTGCCAACAGGAACGACGTTTAGTGGTTGCTGACCTTGTCAGACCCGCTGGAACATGTTGAGTCTTATTTATGAACACTAGAGGGCAGTCCTCCATATCACCGCTGTATTCTCCTGGTGAGAAAATAAGCTGAAGCTCTTGTTCAGTAATTAGGTCGAAACACGAACGTATGGTTTCTGATGGCGTATAACAAGTGAACGGGAATTTGTTCTCATTACACATGAAAATTATAGGTAATATTAATATTGTATGCTTTAGATACCATTAGTCATTACAATAACTACAAAACTAGGTTAGAGGAATTAATAGCTCTTAAAGTGTTTTCGCTGATATAAGCAATAAATAAACTCAAGATAGCAATTTTTGTATTTATTTTTAACAATAAAGGGTAAATATCCATAACTTACTTGAATTACTCCATATTGCCTAGTATTAATATATCTTATAAATCTATCCAGTTTATTTTCTTAAAATTTGTCAATTGTTAAAAAGTTATATTTTCTAAATGATTCATTTTTAGAATACACTAGGCCATTTTGAAACTGGTAAAAATATTATATTAAAATTTTGAGAACAATGGGAAACATTGAAAGTTTGTGCAAACAAAATGCCACTCGAAATAAGTATTTTTTTTTACTTATGCAAATAATGCCACTTTTAATCCTAATGCTACCTACTTTAATGTTCAATTATTCAAAGTTATTTATTAAGTTACATTTTGCCAACTTTAAATCAAGATAACTTGGTTGGTTCAAATGGAACACCCTGTATTTGTTATACGCAAGTTGTCTATTTATTTAATTATACAGATATTTTTTATTTTCTTCGAGTTTTAGGATTTTAGCCATGAATGTAAACAGTAAATTTTAAAAATGTTATCAACCACCATTCATTGCTTTTAATACAGGAATATGTAAAAATAATAAGTTTATTAAACAGAAATGTGATCAAATGGCTTCTATTAAATAGTAATAATAACAGTAATAATAACACATTGGAAAATAAATGTTTTCCTTAATAAGGAAAGGTATTATGTACTTATAGCTAATAAACAAATACATAAATAATGTTGAAATGGTAACGATATTTTACTAAGGAGGCTCCAAAAAATAGTAATTTATTTAATAAATGTTCAAAAAGGCCATTGTCTTTTAAGAAAAAACATTAATCTTTATAAAAGAAAAGAAAAATTATTATTATTAGAGTATAAGTTTTTTTTAAAGGGATGGCAACTTTTAATGGCAATTTTTAAGATTAAATATTAAAAATCAAAGAAAATCAAAGATAACTTCAAAATTTGTAACTTTAACCGACACGATGTGATGGGCAAAAAGAGAAATGAAAGTAGGACATCTTGAACCGGATAAATACAAGGTGTTCCATTTCAGTTAAATAAGTTGTCTCGTCTCAATTTGAATTCTGAAAAATTGACACAATAAATTGAACACTTTGCATAACATTTTAGAATTTATTTTAATTGCCGTGAATATAGCGTACTTTACGCTATACCAAAAATTAAAAAGGTGTCTGCTACCCACAAAAAGTTATGACGGTTTTCCAGACCGTAACACCTGTCCATTTTTTAAACAAACACCAAATATATCCGAAACGGCTGGATTTAGGTATAGATTATGGTACATGTTTTCGACTCAAAATTATTTTTTGAGTTTTTTTTCCAAATATATTGTATATAAGGGTGTTCCGTTTAAAATTATAAAGTTAGTCGACGCCCAGAAGAATTTAAACACCCAGTGGATTCGGCAGTATTTAAAAAAGGTAGCAAAAAAGAGTACAAATAACCGCACATATTCCATTTTGGAATGATTTATAAAACAAATTATCTTCTATAGACCAAATACGCACTAAAACTACTTACTTCTTTTGCTAAGCTTTGTTCCAACAGAACATTTACAAACCGTTCTTAAACGAGTAATGAATTATTTTGTGCGCACGTGTCAACTTGGTATTAGTTCAAAACTAATCCCTGTTCTGTGATGAAACAGCGGATTTCTCCCTCCACAAAAAAATTTCAAAGTAAACAGTGCTGTCAACATAATCTTAAATCTACTTTCTTAAAAGGTCGTAGTTTTTTTTATTTATTTTGTAGATGATAGTAAATATTCTTTTGCGTTTTGTCTTCAATCATATCAGTCTAGGTTGATGTAGAAGCTAAAGTAAATTAGGTCACAGTATATGTAGAAGAGAATTAGGTCAACAATATAATATGGTTAGTATACAAACTTTTAGTGTTTTAAATCATTCTCTTCACTTGATTAGCTTTACAAATAATCAACGATATTTTGATCACTCATGTTAAATATATAGATAAAAAAATAGAATCACTTTTAACCAAATAATTACACACCAAAACAAAATATTTATAATTTTCTTCAATCATCTGTCAAACTTATGCTCAGGCTTTATTTACGTTAATTAGTGATGTGAGAATACGTATTAAAATAACCGTTGAAACCGAATATCAAATTAATACGTATTAATCCGATTATTTGGTTTTTTAAATACGAATACGGATTAATTCTGTCAGATGTCATTGTTGAGTGTTGACTGTCGATGTTTAATGGTCGAAAACGTAATACAAAATACGTTTATACTATTTATAATTTCAATTCGTATTCGTACGACCACCTGCCGTTTGTCGTTTGATTCGAAACCACCACTTGATTCGGATTCGGACTAAATCGATATGAACTGAAGAAATAATACGTATTCGAAATTAATACGTATACGAGATCAATACCCATTCAGCGTTCAGTCGTCAGTCGTCGGCGGTTGTCGACCGGATTCTAAACCACCATTTGATTCGGATTCGGACGTGAAGAAATAATACGTATTCGAAATTAACATGTATACGAAATAGATACGTATCCGGGCGCTCAGTCCTCAATCGTCAGTCGTCGGCCGTTTCCGTATTAACCGTTCACATTTCTTCATAGGTGTTAGCCCGTCTGCTCGAATTAATACGGATTCGGATTATTAATACGAATATTATTTTAATCCGTATCCGTATCATCCGAATATCAAATTAATCCGATCCGATTGTTACTACGCATGTGTTACGAAGTAGTCCTTTGCAGTACCAGCCTCGAACCAGGAACTAATTTCACCGTTCTCGAAACAATTCGGAGTTAATTCGGTTGGTGTTGGAACATTCTTTGAACTAATACCGGAATCAGTTCTGTGTCTCTTGGACCGCAAATTTCAATGTACACACACTCCATACGGTTCTGAACTGTACATGTTGGAACAAACCTCTATTCTCATCTTCTTTCATTACAATTAAATACCGGTTTCATTGATCTATTGTGTAATTTTGTGGTAGTTTGAAAAAATAACATATTGGTTTTTGGTTTTTCGTTTAGCTTATTTAATCCTTTGAAGTTATAATTTAGCTACCAATATAAATCGGTCGTTTTCAATATCACTCTCAATTACAACTTTATTGGGTTTAGTTTGTAAGGATGATGTAACTTTAATTATCCAATTCCTCCATTATACGACGATTGAAAAATACTAAACCTAAAACTGCTTAATCCTCAATTCAAGTCGACAAATGTTGAATCGGAGAAATACAAAAAATGGCCTAAACGTCTTAGAGCTAAAAGAAGATCAGATAAAGTAAAGAAAGTAAAGAAAATATCGATAAGCGGAATATGTACTAGTAAGTAACGTATAATTCCTGTACGCTACAATAAAATAAACGAGTGCCTTTACGGCTACTAACATAATTGGTAATATTGGTAGAATTGTGCAATCAGTTATTTAAACAATTAAATAAGATTGTCAATAAACTTAAAATTCTTTACTACCAAAACTAGGCATACAGTTATTAATAATACTGAAGCTATTACAGTTCCAATAAAAAATGTATATTATAATGTATTATATAAGTATATTATTAAACGTTATTGGTGTTGGAAACTTGTTTACTAGAATCTGACACATATTCATAATTTTTAGATTAGTCCTGTTCAACAGAAAAATCAAAGTGAATGTATCATTTATTAAAGATAAGTCTATGAATGTGTTGTAAACCTGAAAACCATTTTCACGTTTGTATTTGTTATTGTTATTGATATTTTAATAATATTGTGTAGACAGTTACATATAACTAGAGACCAATCATATTTCTAGCAAGTTCAATTTTTTGACGGATCATTACACATATGCATAGAACTGCAGTTTACATATTCCAACACTGTTTATGCAGGGTGTTCCACCTAAGGCGGATTCTTCAATAACTCCGTTATTGTAAATTTAAGAAAAAATGTTTCACATAGAAGTTATTCAAACTGATACGGTGCATGTTTTTAAAATATTTGTAATCATACAAGGTGCTCCATTTCATCTAGCCGCTACAAAACTTCGTTATTTTAAATGGAATAACCTGTATGTTTGTACATTTTTGGCTACCCTACTAAATTTTAGGTCGACTTTATTGACCATACATGGTACCTAAAACCCACCGTTTTGGATATATTCAACTGTTTTTGAAAAATATCACGATAACAGCGCCATAAATATTTTTAAATTTTAAAAAGTGTCTAAACCAAAAAAGGAGGCATACGAACTGGATAGTTCGATATGTCATGAATTACTCATGTCAATCATTTTCATTGTTGTAAGATGTTATACGTTGTTCATTATCACAAATACTGGAATCTGTACCTGAAAATCATTCAGCTGCAATATATTTTTTTCAGATGGAATAACCCACATTAACTAATGCTGTTGAATGCGAAATTAAATTACCTTTTAATTGATATAAAATTGTTTATACATATTTCTAACAGTTTTCGAGAAAAAATCGTTTTTTTTTCAAAAGTTTGTGAAAAAAGAGATTGCTTACTGCTTGCCTACTTACTTCCAAAAAAAACAGGTAAGCTTTGACAATGTTATTTACAACATTTATTAACAACAACGAACACAAAATGTAGTACGAATGAAACACAAACGAGAATTATAAAATACAATTATAATAAAAATAAATAATAAGATAATAAAAATCACAATAAAAAACACATTTATGGGGAGTCGTTTGTTTTAATCGGATTCCGTATTGATCAAACTTCTATTTAAAATATTTTTTTAATTTACAATAATGAAGCTATGACAGAAACTGCTTTAGATGGAACTCCATCTAAGTTCTACTTAGATAGACAGCTTGCAAGAAGTCTATTTTCAGCAGTAAGAAGCTTGTTATATTCAACATACTTAATTGTTTAAATAAATTTTTTAAAATTCATGTAATTACTTTGAACACGCAGATCATATTTTACGCATCTGATATTTAATTTTTGGAACTCTTGCTAGGAACATGAAAGATTTTCAGCAATGTGTTGTAAATAAACAATAGCAAACAGAGTAATGAAAAAACAGTGATTGCTGCAATACGAGGTCTCCATCTTGACTCGGTATGTGAATATCTTATTTAACTTGTTTAAAAAAAACATTGTCTATTCAATTAAATGTTTTTACATATAGTTGTTTTATTTTATGTTTTTTCTAATTAATTCTTTATTGCACCTATATAAGACTGATATGAAAGAAAATCTTCCTTTTTACGATACAAGTATTTCAAATTAAGTAAAAGGTTTGGCATGCTTGTTTTGAAAACATTAAAAAATATACCCCTTTTATTATCGGCCTAAGTTTTTTTTATTTTTAATAAAGGTCTTTTTATCGGCAAAAGATTTTTTTTTAAATGTGAGTTAAAAGTTTAAGTTAAATTTCATTACATTTTTATCATTGTAATTGTTTTGCTATAATCATACATCACTGCCGTCGAATTCAAACAGTCAATTATAGCAAACATTTGTTAGCCATCGATTCATTGCATGCGAATTACTCTTGTCCTTTTTACTTTTTTTCGTAAGCACTGTACTAAATAACGAAACTGAACTGAACTAAATCTCGTATTTAACGATTCAAGGAAGAAAAACGTACAACGTATGTATGTGCATCGACTTTATTTGCAATATCATCAATCTTTATGAACATTCCCATTTACGAAATTGGCCATGGTATGAAGTATTTCCAAATAAAACTAGGTTCTTAAATATCTGCAATTATTCAAATTACGATTTTGAGATTTTACCACTTTTTGCTTAAACCTTGGCCCCTAAAAGTAGTCACCTAGCACAATAGTAATATTAAATATTTTTTCTTAATTTCTTAATAGCAACTTCGTCCAAAAATATACACTACAAATTATACTACAGTAATAAGTTTATCGTCGTGCCAACATTATACAGTAACCGACAAAAAGCGTGCATAAATATTCAGAAACTCAAAACTTTTTAATAATACAAAGTTCAAAATATTCAGGGTTCCAAAAAATTATAATTTCATATGTTGTTTTGTAATTGGATTTCGAAGTTGAAAATTTCTCTAAAACTCCCGAATTCCTTAATTCTGAAATCTTTTTTCAATTACCTTCTTTCGACATGTTTTCAACCTACTTTTTAAAACCTCGTATTATTTCTTTGATTTTTTCTAATACATTTATGAAGCTAATATAATATAATCGACTTCTGGGTTACCCAACATACAGAAGCAATTGTCACGAACAAATATTTTGATAATACTAACATAAATTTCTCGTAAGTTGCCGTAATTGTTTGCCGGCTACTCTATAACTTGTAATAATAATAATAATAATACTCACCCTATAATTACTCCGAAGAGTAACCCCTTAGGTCCCTCTCTTAAGGGACAGTGCGGGAAGGAGTGGCTATTATTATTATTTGCCATGGCGCACTGGGAGCGACTTAAGATTATTTCGGTAACGCATTTGCTTTACAGTTCTGAGGAAACCCAGAAAACTCAGAACATTACCAAATCTAGGGCATGTGCGGTTGGATTGGCATCTATGCATCCACACCTATACACTAGTGTATTAGTGGTTGCATATCAAGCCCTGACGGAGAAAGCGAGACAATTAAAAATCGCTACCCCGGCCGGGACTTGAACAACGCGCACAGAGGTATCGCGACTGGAAAGACGGCGCTTTAACCCACTCGGCTACCCGTGCCTTTAACCCTTGTGTTAATTAATATTATTCGTTATTATGTATTTTCTAATTATTGAACCTATTATTTTATTAATACACACATAGTTGAATTATTAACATCTGGATTACTAACAAGTGATGGTTGTAAATTAAATATTCCTAGTAGAAAAACGGAAGCACGTTTAGATTTCCAATTATTACTCTTGATGTGTATATTGGAAGGAATGTTATTATTCTTCGGGAGGAATAAAAAACATTCCTTCTGCTAAAGTCTATAATGATCTTTTTGCAGAAAAATCGGTTAGGTGAAACTGTGCATTTAAATTGTTTCATCGTTTGGTTTCAGATGCAATCAGGCAGTTACCTACCTGCCCGATGTGCTCTAGCGCTGTTTTTTCTCCAAATAGCCGCATTTACAATGTTAGTGCCGACTTGCCCACCGGAATGTATTTGCCTTTCCCAAACCCAGGTAAATATGCATAGGAATCCACTAATAGGTAGTTTACTTAACGGTTATACAAATGCGCTGATTCGCTATTCCATAGCCACAAATTTAGATGAGGTTCGACGATAACTGCGATAGGATGAGGATCTGCAAAGTAAATAAGCCGTTTACGTTTATGCGAAAATACATGATGTTTTCTAAGTAATCAAAAAAACTAAAGGATATTCTTCCTCAAGCGATTTCATGAAGAATAGGCCATTTAAAGTTGTTTTCCTGGTGAATTAGTCTTTGAGATACAAAGGGTTGCAGTTAATCTCTGTTATTTAGTTTACTCTCTTTAATTAAGTTACAAAAAATCTCTAGAGTAAATTAAAAAAAAATTGTTTAATTGTTGTCACTGACACACCTTGATAGAAGGCATGTTTTGGCTGTTAATTTTTCCCTTAGAGCATGCATGTGGTTAGTCACAATAATATTTTTTTTGAAAAAAAAAAAAACCACACTACCCTATATTTTTTTAATACATTTTTTTTTAATTCTCATTTAGTCCTTAACAAAAAATGGCTCTTAACATTTTTTGATTTAGAAAATTATATTTTAATAATAACCGCACAAGCAAGGTGAATGATGTGAAATTTTAACAAAATCATACTGGCTCCTGGAATTAGTTTGTTTTCTCAGAAATACTTTTGTTACACTTTGGCACCAAAATTAGATGGAAATAACAGTATTTTCAGTAAGTATTTGTTTATTACTTATTCAGTGTTTATATTATTTAGTGACTACTCACAAGCACGCCTCTTATAGTGCTGAAAAAGAAAATAACAGGCAAAACATTTAACATTACTCGTTTTTCAAAACTCTCATTGTCAGTTCAATCCCAACTAATTAATGAGATGAATGAAAAGTAATGAGTAAAGTTGGCATACGGCAACACAACACATATGCAACTTGCGTAGCATGTGACGGTGGGGGTCGTCTCAATTCGTTTTTATTTCAGTAGTCCCGTTAGCTAGTGCTGTTGTACAACCTCTGCTATATATAAGATGTTGAATGATGTGATATAATTTCATAATAAACTATGGCAAACGTGCAGAAGGCTACTATTTTTTTTTCGTCTCGTTTCTGCCAAGCTTATGTATATATATTTTTTGTTTACTTGAAGAAACTTGATCAAATAAGTATGAATCATTTGAACATTCTGAACTAAAAGTTGCAGTGGAAAATACAATGCCTCCGCAGTAACATAATGCAATTAAAATAAATCCCTTAATTGAAGGGTTTAGTGGAAAAGTTACCTATCCCACAAATTTCTGTTTAATTTTATGTTTTATACTTTCATAATTGTTTAAAACATATTTTAATGGACGTAGTCTGTACATATTATTATTTATCGTAGTTAAAATCCTTAACAATTCCTTAAAACTGTACAATGTTCGGATAATCAAGGTTTGTTCAGATTATGACTTCGAGTGTCCACTGTTCAGATTAGCGTAGGTGTGGACTAACGCATGTTAGAAAATCTTTTTCATTAAAATGACTCATGAAATCAATTGAGAAAGTATATTTTTCTTTTTTTTTTTATTACGGAACTGTATATCTGAAAAAGATTATAAACTGTATATCTGTTTTGTAGAATTTATTAACTATGGTATAAATACCCTAAACACAAACAAAATTAATATGATGAATAGGTCTTTTAAATAGGTCCTTTCAAACGACGTCACTTTTCATAGTCCCATTTAAAGTTGTTGGTCAGAGTGACCCTGCGACGTCATCTATGACGATTACGTCACCTGTTACCATTAGTAGAGAAGCTTACATCCGTTTATTTTCACTCTTCAAATTTCATTAGTCTCAGTATAACCTTTCAAAAGATACGAGAGGAGGAGTGGACTTTTAACTAGCACTGTATAAAACTGTTGCATTTACACGGCACATCAAATGAGTGTTTGATTTGGTTTGGACAGATTTTGTTCCGTGCTTCTGTTATTCAGTCGTCTGTTTCTATTTGATGAGAATAAATGTATTACCAATTTTTTTCGAAAGTTTCATTGTAAAAAAAAAGTTATGAATTTTTTTATATCCCATGTTAAGTCTATAGGAACTTTTACTTAATGGGAACTTAATATGTCATAGATGGCACCAAAAAAACTACAATATTGACCTAAACCAACCTAACCTAGCAAGATACATATATGAAGCGTGCATTTCCATAACGTTGTAAGTGCCAATATGCCCCATATGGATTCTTGATAAATCAGTTGTTAGTGCCATGTTTTATATCCTAAAATTTACTTTGCGCTCAATCCCTTACCGAACGCGGGAAAAGTGGGGCTATAGTAGTTGTACAAGTCATAACGTTGTAAGTTCCGCAGTGCAATTCTGTTACATGCAGACGCTTCAGTGTTTTCGTGGTGATGGTTGTTGCGTTTTGAAATAAATAATTCAAAGCCGATATGGAAAAATGCTCCCATAACTTCCCGTTGAAGCGAAGCAATACTTTGAAGAAAAATTAGCACATGCGGGTCGGATTTCTACTATAGAAAGTAGTTATTAAAAACCTAGCACATACAACGTTTTCACTTGCATCTACGTTGGCGTTTTGGCATTATACTTAAGTTTCTATTTTTTTTAACGTACCCTTTGTTACTTATAGCTTTACGATATGTGCTTATGATATGTTATCATATAATATCCCTAAAGCTATTATATTTCGATGTTTAAAGTATCAAATATAAACACTTTTTGTATAAACATGTTTTTCCTTCCTCCTGAAAAGTTTGTAATTTGGCACTTACACCGTTATGGAAATGCACGCTTCATATAGAATATGTGCATGACTTACAATAACCTAACCTAACCTGTCAAAAAAGTTATGAATTTTTTTATATCCCATGTTAAGTGTGTTGGAATATTTTATTTGACAGTATATATCATAGATGGTGTCAAGAAACTACAATATTGACCGAACCCAACATAACCTAACAAGATATATAGGAGATATGCACGACTTACAATAACATAATATAACCTAACAAAACCTATCAAAAAGTTATGAATTTTTTTATATTCCATGTTGTGTGTTGGAAATTTTACTTGACAATATATCATCATAGATGGCGTCAATAAACTACAGTATTGACCGAAACCAACATAACCTAACAAAATATATAGGAGATATATATGACTTACAATAACAATATAACCTAATCTAACCTATCAAAAAGTTAAGAATTTTTTATATCATATGTTAAAATGGGATGTTGGAAATTTTACTTGGCAATATATATCATAGATGGCGTCAAGAAACTACAATATTGACCGAACCCAACATAACCTAACAAGATATATAGGAGATATCAGTGGCGGTGCGTGATATTTCAGTTAGCCATATCTTGAAAACGACGCAAGGGACCCACTTCACTTTTTAGGTGATGACTATACACCTCTTACAGAAAGGATTTATAGTGAAAAAACCGTCAGCAAAGTTTGCGAAAAAAATTTTCAAAAACACTGGAGCACTCCCTGGGTTCTCAGTAACGCTCTGTGGAATATTTGCAGTATATTTTTTTTTCATAATCTAGAAACAAATATAAGGAGACGTTTTTCGATTTGTTACAAAATATTTTTGTTTCAAAAAGTTATGGCCATTTTAATTTTGGGAAACAAAATGTTCCTATAAAATTAAAATTAAAATGGCCATAACTTTTTGAAAAAAAAAAATATTTTGTAACAAATCGAAAAACGTCCTCTAATGTTTGTTTCTAGATTATGAAAAAAAATATACTGCAAATATCCTACAGAGCGTTACTTAGAACCCAGGGAGTGCTCCAGTGTTTTTTGAAAAATTTTTCGCAAACTTTGCTGACGGTTTTTTCACTATAAATCCATTCTGTAAGAGGTGTGTAGTCATCACCAAAAAGTGAAGTGGGTCCCGTGCGTCGTTTTCAAGATATGGCTAACTGAAATATCACGCACCGCCACTGGGAGATATACATGACTTACCATAACATAATATAACCTAACCTATCCTGTATAAACTTAATAAATGAGATACAACTGAAATATATCAAATATCATTATTTGGTCCAAGACAGACGATATATTTCGCAGACGCTATATTTCGCCTTCCTAATCTGCGCATGCGCAGGAATTTTTAGTATCGCCATCTGTGATTAGGTACTATTGCTAAATAAAAGTTTATCTCATAGACTTGACATGGGATATAGAAAAAATCATAACTTTTTTGGAAGTCATTTCCTAAAAAAAATTTTTGCCTACAGGGGTCCCTCCCTATACAAACCCTAAATTTATCCATCTTTCTAAACCGAAGTTGAGCCTAGGCCTCTTCTTGGTTGTTCCAGGTATTGTGCAATTCCGGCGGACTACAACAAATACCGAAGAAACTGCTGCCGCCCACCGTCGAACACCTATCGCTCACGCGAAACCACTTTCCGATCATCAAGAGCGACTCCTTCGCAGGCCTGAGGTACCTGCGGAAGCTCTCCCTCGACGGTAACAACATCTCCATCATCAAGCCGTTCGCGTTCAGGGGCCTGCCGCGTCTCAGGGAGCTGTCCATACAGCAGACGCCGCTGGCCACGGTGGCGCAGTTCGCCTTCGCCGGACTGCAGAACATCACGTCGATATACCTCAGCCATAATAAGATCAGGAAGGTCGAGGGGTACGCGTTCGCGGGCACGTCGAACCTCAGGTTGTTAGTGCTAACGAACAACCCCATACACAAGATAGACAGCCACGCCTTCAGCGGATTAACCAACGTGGAGAGGCTGAGCTTTCCGTCAGGTGAGTAGAGAAATGCGAGGCATGAGAACGCACTTGAGCTTTGCGTGAAAGTTATATTATACGAGGTGTGTAAATTAAGTAATGAGACTGTCAACATAGCGCCCGATCTAGCAACATTGCGGAGACGGGACTTGGAAGGGCGGTAGGTTAACATGTAATGCACCTTCAGTACAAGTTTGAACTTATTAGAGTCATTTTTTCGTTTGTTCTTTGTGACTGTTTTCGTAAACCGTTTTTTTTCTAATGCGTTTTAAAAATAAGTGACATTAGTTTTAAGCAACGGTGTGCTTAAGGTCTTCATCAGGTTTTGCTGCAAACTTGAACACAGAACAACGGATACTTTTGCAAAACTTCAACACGCCTACGAAGACAGCGTTTTTTCAAGAGCCTAAGTTTCTCGATGATTTATTCATTCAAGGCATTTTTAGAAGGAAGAGAATCGATTGAAGATGAACAACGCAGCGGAAGGTGTTCATCTTCAAGAACCGATGAAAATTTCGATAGAATACAGGATCTTTTGCGTTCAGATCGTCGGTTTATGACAATAATGATGGAAGAATTAAATTTAAATCACACCACTGTTCATTAGATTTGGTTAACGAATTGGGGATGAGAAAAAATCTGCGCAAAAATGGTTAAAAAAACCTTTCTCAGGAACAAAATGATATCAGGAAAGAAAGGTGTCTTGACTTTTGGAATCGATTGAAAATGATCCCCATTTTATGGAATGTGTAATTACTGGTGCTGAGATTTGGGTAATCAGCCAAGTCTCAATCCGGTTTCCCGTTCGTACTCGATTGAGTACGAACTAAGTAAATAACTAAGCGCCAAGATATGGAACGCCGCATTTCAAGCTCTTCAAGACCCAAAAAAGCAAGAATGAGCAAGTCGAAGATAATCGAGTTGCTTTTTGATGGTCAGGACAAAAAAGAGTTTGTGCCTCCAGGCCAAAGAGTAAATCAACACTTTTACAGTGAGGTTCTTGAAAAACTTCGAAAAAGGGTCATGCGTGTAAGACCAAACATCAAGAACAACTGGATGTTACATCACGACAATGCGCCTTATCACGCAGCCATTTCAGTAAACGAGTTTCTAGCCAATAAAAACATTCCTGTGACTCCTCAGCCTCCTCATTCGCCTGACTTGAGTGCTTTTTTTTTTTATCCCAAAATTGAAAAATCACGTCAAGAGACGTCATTTTGGGACCATAGAAAACATTCAAACGGCTGTAACCGACTAGCTGAAGGCTATTCCAGTATATGAGTTCCAGCACTGCTATGAGGAATGGAAGAACCGTCTCCAGCGCGGTGTGGCTTCCCAAGGAAATTATTTTGAAGTAGACAATACTGAATTCTATTCGAATAAAAGAAATTAAAAAATCAGTCTCATTACTTAATTTACACACCTCGTATACAAATGTGACTACGATGACGAAATATAATAGGGTACACTAGACGATAGTTCAGATTAACAATCCCATTGTAGCAATCAGATTGTCAGACTGACATTTTGAATTTATCTTAGCCACTGTGTAGAGCTAGTCGAGTAAAACAAAAGTATATTTGGCCATTGTCTTGGCCAGTGGTGGTTCGTGTAAAAAATGGGGGCTGCAAATCTATACTTATGAGAAATACGGCGCAACTGATTTTTTTTTATTTTTAGAAGGTCGAATCTGAAAGTTAGGAATATTAAGTCTCTTAATAATACTGTTATTAATCTCTCAATAAATTATACAGGGTGAGCCAAAAATCCCGGTACGGCAGAATAACTCGCCTTGAAATAATGTCCAGAGACCATGTAGGTCTCTAGATCTCTCCTAATCTATTATCTCCTAAGTGGATATTTCACTTAGATAAACTCTGACAGGTAAAGTAAAATGCGGAGGAACTCCATCCTGCTAAAGTCATATGAAATTATAAGATACATTCTGCATCCTCATTATTTGAGGATATCGCCAATGTTAGAATAAATTTAATTTGTAAAAAAATCAAGATATTTTTCACTTATAGACCCGACATATATTGAATTCGATGAAATGGGTAATTTGTTTCTTAACAATATAAAAAATTAATACTGTTGAAAAATTCATATGAGAAACTTAATTCATTAACATGGCTAAAAATGTTTCCCTGAAATAATTCGTAGTGATAATATGTTTGATGGCATTTGAGACACAGTGTATGTACATAGCGCACTGCGATTATTTCGTTTTATTCTCATGGATACATTGCGCAGTATTCGCGCTGTGCATTCTTGTTGGGAAGCGTTTCGGCAATTATTCACCTTAGCGATTATTTTAGGTATGTACAACTGGTTGAAAAATAATTATAATTTATTAGCTGATCTACGGTTAAAACAAACCAATAAAATGTATTTATTGTTGAAGGGTACAACAATATTAGCTACGTTAATACAGATCTGTTCGGAGATTTCTACGATTTGTAAACATATAAACCTACAAGATTGAATTGTCTGAAATATATGTCTGCGTTCTTGTATATTCTCACTTGTGTTTTTATTTTCTTTGGGGTGATATTCATTTATTCGCCTATCTATCTCCTTATGTTTTTGGTTCTTGAGGTATACTTTTCTAACACTTTACAAAATATTCCTATTAAATATTTACATTCCTGTTTTACTAGAGCCCGTTAAATGTTTTTCTTTTGTCGAGAAATATGTGAGATACACGCAAACATAATACCATAAACAAATACAATAAAATATTTTTTTAAATGCAAAACAGAAGTCGGATGTAACAACAGATACTTATAATACTTCTTGTTAATTGCATAAACAAGTAATATCCCACATTAAAATTCGACAATACTTTTTCCAAAACTCAGTTTTATGGAAATATTTTTTTGATAACACCCTGTATAGTATAAGTCAAATTCACATTCCTTGTAAAATTCTGCATAACTTCAGCGTTTGAATTTCCTAGCTCAAAATAACCCAAAATATCGACAGTGAGAGAATAAATTGGGACACCATGTACAATATTTTTAGTAGGTACCTATCTCAATACAACTCTGGTTATTAATCTACTACTAGATCCCGCTGGTTCTTGATGATAACAATAAACTCGTATATTCAAATAATGAAACTGTTTTTTAAAACTTTGAACTTTCTTTAAAGAGACAGAAGATCCTAGAGTTGAGATTTTATCGGTAAATTTAAACTGAACAGTTGAAAATTACGGCATTAAGCTTCCTATCGGCTTAAACTTGACTTTTAAAACGGTTCCCTATAAATTTATATAAATGTCTGGGACATTTAAGTTTAGATATTATATTTAGATTATATAATCTAAATAAACTGCTCGTCAAAATTAGCGTAACACTTTTTAGCTTAGAGTTAGAACCTTGCGGTTTTTAATTTTCGGTAGCCTATAGGGTTGCTTACAATTTCAGGTTTTGTCTACTTCAGCTAAGGACAAACCTACTGTTGGTTCACTTGTAGATCATGGTTACGAATAACGTTATACAAAAATAATTTTAGTGGGGCGTGTGGTCTATTTTTTTTACTGGAGTCATTCTTATAAAACTATTTATGTTTAAAAATAAGGGTTTCATTTTTTTCTTCCTGAAAATGGTTCGTTCTAGTTACTTAAATTGTAGATACATTTTTAAAAACCAACTATTTTCTAGGGTATTTATGTAATACAAAATGTTTAGTGTATGCCAAGAAAAAAATTCTGAGGAAATTAAAATGGCCGACTGTTTATCTATATAATTGCAGCCGAAACAAAGATCGTCGTGTCGACTTTCTCCACTCCCTCCCTCCCTCTTAATTCACCAAATCCGTGCATCATCGCCTCGCTTAAGTCGCGAAATTTAGTCTCGCTTAAGTCGCGATCATGACGTCAACTTTTTCGTGTTTTAGCTGCGAAAAGAAATATTTAGAGATATACCACAGCACTTGTTATAGCGAAAAATGAGCCAACTGAACAAAAAAAGCAACGTAAGTATACCCAGTCGTGCGTGACAAAGTTCAATTTGTTTGTTTTTTTGTTGATTCAATCTTTTTTCCTTGAGTCCGTTGCGTAGTGAGATAATTCAATTTTCAGGAAAGAAGATTTATTAAAAGATTGTCATTTGCAGAGAAATTACAGGTCATCGAATATCTTAAAAATGGGATGTAAAACAAGGATCTGTCAGAAAAGTACAAAGTGCACCACTCGGCCACCTCAAAAATAATTCACAACAAAAACTAAACAAGAGGAAGCTATGGAAAAAATACGGCGCAAATAAAAATGTACTCAGTAATTCATCAGTTCACGATAGTCTTTTTTGAGAAATGTACATTTTTGTGGTTCTGTCAAAAGAGAGCACTCGGCGAACATGTGACTGGGCCTGTTCTACAAGCAAAAGCCAACCAATTTCATGCAAGTCTTAACGTGGACTCCAATTTTTCGGCGAGTAATGGCTGGCTTGCCAGATTTAAGAAACGTCACGGGATAAGATGTTTAAATATCAAAGGAGAAAAACTTTCAGCATATGAAGACGACGCCAGTGCGTTTCGAGAGGGGTTAAAGGCTTTCCTTGAAAACCATGGATATAAGCTCGATAACATATACAACGGCGACGAGACCTCGTTATTTCGGAAACATTTTCCCACCAAAACTTTTGTATGTCGAAATGAAACTGAAGCACCAGGTCGAAAAGCTTCCAAAGATCGTGTTACCATACAATTTTGTTAGAATACATCGGGCACACATAAAATTCCATTGACCGTCATTAGGAAGTCAGAACACCCTCGATGTTTGAAAAATGTCCACGTCAATTGTCTACAGGACACAAAAAAATTGGATGGATCGCAACGTTTTCATTGATTGGTACAAGAATGTGTTCATACCCAGCGTAAAAAAAAGAAATCCTGACCCCGAAGCAAAGTAAGTAAAGTCCTTCTAATTTTAATTGAAAATGATAAATACGCCTGGGGAACAAAAAAAGCGGTGCAACTTTATGATTCCATGGGCGTGCATATATCTTTTATAAATTCGAAAATTGTGAAATAATTTTTTTCATTCAAATCAATATGGAGATTAAAATTAGCCTGCATACAAAACTCTTAATATTTGTAATATAATTTGCTGTAAATAATGTGTTCATTTAGCCAGACAATCTCAAAAAATTGTCTGTGGTAATAAATCTAGCCTGAAAATACACGTCACTGGCGTCTTAAACAAGTTGAGTGCCTAAAGTTTCGTAAATCATTTTAACGACGCCGTAAAAAAATTATGGCACAGTGGACCGAAGAAGTATTAGCAATGTATTAAATGCAAAGTAGTCTAATAATCTCGTTGACCGGTGTTACCGCCAGTGGTTTTACTATGTGCCGCCAGCCGCCTGAGCCGCCGTCGCCGGCTCTTCAAAATTTTCTTAAGTATAGTAATATATATGAAGTTGTTTGAATTGATAATTATTTTTTCCAGCAATTTTAAACGCTTTATTTTAATGCTAACTAATAAATTTAAGTATCTATGTATTTTTTTTAATATTTCCAAAGTAGCTTTCTAAGAACGTCACGAACTAACAGTTTACTGAAGTATGAAGTATACTTGTATAGTGAGCTTAGCAATTTTAGAAAATATATCTGACAACCTTGCTTTTTTTCTACCTCTTTTCAATTTAGAATGGAAATAGAGTACACAACTTTATTTTCATCATATGTGCGTGGAAAAGACGTTTTTCCTCGCTCTGCGCATTCGGAAAACGCCTTCCCATGTACATATAATAAAAAATATTTTACGTTACAAGGGAGAAAAAACAATTTTCTACTAGTGTAGCATTATCAGCCCGATCCGAGGGGGGGTTGATGCCACATGAGTGAAATATGTCAGTGTATATATAATATGTCAATGTAATGTACTATTACATACGTCAGAAACAAAGAAAGTTGAAAAATTTTGACATATTTGCTCTTTTTTTAGATGCATCTTAATCTTAGACAATGCACCAGCACATCCTTCGTCTACAGAGTTGAACGTAACCGATCCCCAATTTTTCGTCGTATACTTGGCACCTAATGTGACGTCACTTATTCAGCCGATGGATCAGGGCGTAATTTCGTCTTTAAAACAACGCTACAAGACAATGTTTTTAAATGAGCTGTTAGCTAAGGAATTTGAAGAGAAAGGAAGTGTAGACGAATTCATCAAAAAATTGAATCTCCGAGACTGTTTCCATTTGTTACAAAATGCCTGGGACAGTGTTACAATAGATACTCTAAAGAATTCGTGGAAAAATCTACTACAGCTTCATCTTACTGGTCGTGTACAAACGCAAACCGTCGCAGGATTACTTGAAGTGATACGACGCATTCCCGGTTGCGGTGAAATGTCTCTCAAGGGAGTCGAGAATTGGATAGATAAAGACCAAATATGAACCGCCGTATAAAGTTTTTAATGATTCGCAATTGATTGAAATTGCCAAAGGGGGATAGAAGAAAGTGACTCCGAAGAAGAATTACTGAATTCCAATAACAATAAGGATTCAGATGAAGAGTCACCGAACTTTCCTCCTCCATGGCTAGATGAAGCATTGCCATCGATTTTGCAGATTCGCCGTTGGAGCGTAAAACAAAATAGTCACAGTCGAAAAAAATCGTAGTCTTGACAGTTTGATGGAGAAGATGGTACAATTGAAAATAAATATTTTGTAAATTAATAATAATAGTTTTATGGCTTTTGATAGTGGATATCCCTATAATATATGCAAATAGTAAAACAAGAAACCAAAAAAATTGTTTTCATTCCGCTTCAGTGAATATTTTGAAGGTTAAATATTTTTTAAAGACACCTTACCTATTTTAAAGGTTAGGTGTTTATATTTAATGTATTACACAATCTTTTTTTCAATAAAAATTGAACATATTCATGCGAGAATCCAATTTCCAAACGTAGTTCTAAAACTTCTACAGGCGGCGACTTAAGCGAGACGGTTTCGTAACATAATAGGGGGAAACGTGGTGAAATAAGAGAGGATGTGAATTAAGCGAATGTGACTTAAGAGGGGTTCGAGTGTATTCCAGTATGATAATAATATTATTTCCACTGATAACATTGTTATTGCTATCATAAGAATAAGAACATTTAAATAGTATATGAATATAGAAATATTTTTAAGAGCCTTAAAATGTATAACTTTCAGAGTCGACCTTGAAAAAATTAAAAGTTTTCAGTTACACTATATTTCTCACAAGTATTAGTTTGCAACTACCACACTTTTTTACCACAATCCACTGATATTGACATTACAGGATGAAAGCAAATAAAGTTTATCTTGCACACAAAAAGTTTATCTTGCGCGTCTGAACACTATAGAGTTACACAGTCGTACATTTTACACCAAATATTAGTTTCCATACCTTTAATATGAAAATATTTTCGCAACGACAACCGTGAACCCAGTTAAATAATATTCTAATATCACTTATTGTATGGGCACTCAGTATGTTATGTAAATTCCTCTTGCTTCAGGGGGTGAGGCAACTGGAACCGGACGCATTCAACGGCCTGGACACCGTGGGCTACATAAAACTGGCCTTTATGGACCTGCCGGGCCTACAGCCCGGAATATTCCGGGGCCTGACGAACGTAGGTGTTCTCTCAATACAGGAATCCGACCTGGGAATAATAGACGGCGCCGCCTTTGACGAAATGAGTTTCATAAAGTCGCTGAACATACTAAATAATAAAATAGACGCCATAGAGTATCTGAACATTACGCAGGAACAAAGGATAGGCCACGTGAAGTTCCAGGGTAATCACATCCTGGAAATTCCCAAGGCGGAAACTCTCACCATAGAAGTAGAAAAACTGACTGTGATATCGAACCATTTCCCGTGCAACTGCCACATCCACTCGCTGTTAGAGGGTCCCTTAGCCAACGGTAGCATACTAGATTTCATTTCAAAGAATTTTTGCATTTCGCCATTGGAAGTGAACGGGATGCCCATGACTAATATTGACGTTGAGTCGATAGGGCGGTGCGAGGAGGAGGTAACTAGGGGAAATTTAGAGGCTTCTAAGGAGTCTGTAAATGACTCCAACAAAATTAGTGTTTTGTTTTTAAAATGCGTGTGTTTGATCGCCGTGACTATTTTCACTAGGTGAAACTTCTAAATTCGTTAAGTGATATTAAACTGAAAACATTAGTAGTGTACCGAATAACGTTTTCAATGAAAAGGTTTTATCTGTTTTATTTCCTGTGTAAATATGACGAGGTTTTCTTTGTGTAAATAGTCGTCTTTTAGTATAATCTACTGTACATAGATTTTAACTGTTGTACAAAATCTTTCACTGAACTAACGGTAAATTAAATAAATATTTGAAATAACGTTTGTTTTATTTTAAATCACTCATTAAATATCACACCAATGAGTTTTGGATTCCAAATTCAAATGATATGATGTTAACTTGAAATTCACAAAAACTGTTACAGCAAGTACTGTTTCATTCTTTATCCAAAAAAAAGAAATATTAGCGCACCTAAAATTAGTTGTGTTATTAAAATACCGTGAATTTTATCATTCACTCTATTATTCCAGTCTAATTCATTTCACAAATATTAATGTTTTATTTTTTTTACATTAACAATTACATCATTGTGGTTATTACTTCAAGAGGTAAGTACTCAGGATTAAATTTCACACTGTAAGAAGAACAAAGAACGTGTTTTCGGAGAAGTTGGAAAACTTATATTTTTATATTACATATTATAATATATTATATTTTCGACTAAGTATGTAGGTATATGACGCAGTAGCAGAAGTCTGCAGTTGAATACTACCAGAAGTTAGTTATTACTAGGGTCTGGAAAGTGTGCCGCAAGCAAGGTTAAACTGTATTCAAGTATCCTATCTACTGTGCGCGTTACTAGGCACTGTCAGTGGCGCCCGGGCAAGAAATACACGCGTATATAATTTACAAGGCGCTTAAAAAATACAGTTAATACTTTAATTATCATAGAGTTGTATAGTGCCGACCCTACGCTGATGGTACACTTTCCGGGCCCTAGATGTTACTAGCAGAATTTGCCCCACTTTTTTCACGACACTAGAGCCATTAATTATTGCAAATTTCGAGTCACATCTAATATGGAGTCGTACCAACGGCTTTAAAATATCTCACAAAGTAATAGAGTTTACCTATGATATACAAAATATATATACAGTGCGTCCATAAAGTGACGCATAAATTCATTATTAGCTAAATGAACAATATTATTGAAAATTCCCGAGACAGGTCAATTTTTGATTGCGATTTACTATTTTGTCACATAATAATTTAATATACAGGGTGTCCCACCTTCGAGTAATGACGCCACCACCGATTTTTTTAAATGGAATACTACATTTTTTTTCAAGTTTCGGATGACCCTGGCCGAGCTGAGTCCAAAAATGTATCACAAGTTGCTTCTATCTATTACAGGGTGGACAACAATACATAAAGTGTTTATGAAAAATTTCATTAGAAAGTTATACGTTTCTGTATTTTTAGAAAAGTCAGCAATAAATGCTCAAAATTGTTCTCCGTTGACTGCTAAACAATGACCGAATCTGGGCAATACATTCGCTTCTGACATTTTGTAACATAGCAGGTGTTATGTTTAACGTTTCTTGCCTGATTCGATCTTTTGAGCTCACGGATGTTCTCGGGTCTATTAGTATAAACTTTAGATTTCAAGTAACCCCATAAAAAGAAATCTAGTGGAGTAAGATCAGGTGATCTAGGGGGCCATTCCACTGATCCTCTTCTTCCTATCCACCGATCTGGAAAGGTTCTGTGTAAAAACTCGCGCACAGCTATAGCAAAATGTGGTGGAAAATCATCCTGTTGAAACCAAATTCTGCCGTCTAAAGTATTGGCTATTTCAATATCAGGAAATAGCCGGGTCAAGTCAGGAATTAATGTATATTGTAAAAAATTCAGATACAATGCTCCTGTCAAATTTTCATCAAAAGTATGGACCAACAATTCTATTTCTCACAATACCAGCCCACACATTGACCTTTTTGTGGATGTTGCGTATGGTATTCTTGCATCCAGTGTGGATTTTCCTGAGACCAGTAGCGGGTGTTTTGCCGATTAACATGCCCGTTCAAAAAAAACGTTGCCTCGTCAGAAAATAAAATATTAGCAATGAAACCGTTATTTTGATTATTGTGGTCCATCATGTACTCGCAGAATTCAGTTCTACGGGGTCAAAGTCGTCTTCAGCCAATTCATGGATGAGGCGTACTCTATAGGGATGGTATTTTACCTTTTTAAAAATATTCGATACTGAAGACTTTCCAATATTCAAATCCCTAGATACTTGCCGTACTGTACAATGTGGATTTTCTAGTGCCGACAAAATTACGTCTTGTTGAACATTTTCATTAATTTTAGGTCTACCTTGCCTTGGTGCATCCCTCTCACGTGTCCTAATTCTCTGTATTTTCGCTCTATTCTGCTTACTGTAGATTGTGAAACAGGTTCACGATCTGGGTGCATTTCATGGAATAATCTACACACCTCTTGTTGAGTCCGCATTCTGTCGCCAACACCAATCATCATTAGAATTTCAATCCTATCCCTTTCATTTAAAGGCATTTTCAACAAAACGTTTTAAATAAATTAGATTTAGGTTTCACTTGAAGTACCTACTTTGAAGCGTTAACAATACAAAAGTGAACTCTAAATAGCCGTTTTTAATATGGCAAAAAATGACAATGACAATCAAAAAACAAATGACAAAAAAATAACGAACCACGTATCGCGCCTCGCGTCATTCGCGCGTCTTGTCCAAACTGGGTGTTTATTAAAGTAGTTGTATTTTTGTATCACAATAACGTTAATTTAATTTTTTTTAGTGCGTTTAATCAGCAATACATAATTTGTAATTTTTGTACTGTTGTCCACCCTGTAATAGATAGAAGCAACTTGTGATACATTTTGACTCTGCTCGGCCAGGGTCATCCGAAAATTGAAAAAAAATGTAGTGTTCCATTTAAAAAAAATCGGTGGTGGCGTCATTACTCGAAGGTGGGACACCCCTGTATATTAAATTAGTATGTGACAAAATAGTAAATCGCAATCAAAAATTGACCTGTCTCGGGAATTTTCAATAATATTGTTCATTTAGCTAATAGAATGAATTTATGCGTCACTTTATGGACGCACTGTATATATATATATATATATATATATATATATATATATATATATATATAGATATATAACTTACAACTTGTATATATGTTACATTTAGTGTAACACCTAACTATGTATAGAGTATATGTTAATGTTATACTCAAATATATGTATATGTTACGCTCAAGTATATGTTAGTATACTTGAGATCCAAAATAATAAAAGCGTCCAGGAAATCCAGTAAAGGAAACCAGTAACTTCTACTGAAGACGGGACTATTTTCTATAAAGTTCTTAAGTTACACGCCAGTGCCATAAGACGCAGCGAATTGATCATTTACCTTATTTAGGTATCTTATTCCACAAACATTTCAACGATATTTATACATGTATAAAGTTGCCTTGTTTGTTAGAGACATAGCATATCGAAAAAAGGTACAGGTATTTAGTTTCCATACCTGTGTTTTATATCTATTTTACCAGAACAAACAGGTTCTGATGAAAACTCCATTGGATATTTCCTGTATTTGTATTTGTGTCGTTCCTTGTCTGTGTAAACCGACTGAGATTATCCATTACTTTTGTACGAATATAATACTTTTCAATATAGCAAATGAAAATGAAAATGTGAGGCATGATCAAAGTTTTTGCTTTTTTAATATTTAGTTGAAGTTTGATTTTATTTATTTTCAAAAAATATATATTTCAAAATTAGTGAAAATTGTAATTATATAATTATTACAAGTAGATAACATAAATAGCTTCTTTTCAATTTTAAGAATATATACAGTGTCCGCCGTAAAGTTGGAACCATATTGGATTTTTTTTTAATATTAGAGTTAAAGTTAGAGAACATCTAGCAACTGTCAAATTTGTGATTTTCCAGAAAAATGTCACCAATAATTATGTTCCTAATGACATTTTACGCCTATTTGCAGAATTTAAGCGAAACATTTTGATATCCAAAAAATTTTAAATTATCGAAATTTTGTATTCACAATTAACTGATCTGAAAACATCTAAAACGCTTCAAAGGAGTATAAAGTCTGCCATTGCAATGCATACTGTGTTAATAGTATTCGTAGGTATCATCGGTTTTAAAGATTATTGATACTTTTAATCGAAAAAAAGGTATAATGTCTGCATTACTTTCCAATTTCCAACAAAAAATCACCCATTGTTTTTCAACTGTTTTTTGATTAAACTTTATTTTGTTAGTACAAAAATGGTTTTAATTACAATTTGGCTGTCTTAACACAAAACTACTACTTAAAAAAAAAACAAACAATAAATAAATTACTTTAAAAAAGAACTTAATATCAGTGGCGGTGCGTGATATTTCAGTTAACCATATCTTGAAAACGACGCATGGGACCCACTTGATTTTTTAGGTGATGACTATACACCTCTTTACAGAAAGGATTTATATTGAAAATCTAAACCGTCCGTTAAAAACACTTTAGCACTCCCGGGTTCTCAGTAACGCTCTGTGGGATATTTGCAGTATATTTTTTTTCATAATCTAGAAACAAATATAAGGAGACGTTTTTTGATTTGTTGCAAAATATTTTTTTTTTCAAAAAGTTATGGCCATTTTAATTTTAATTTTATAAAAAATATTTTACAACAAATCGAAAAACGTCTCCTTATATTTGTTTCTAGATTATGAAAAAAATATACTGCAAATATCCCACAGAGCGTTATTGAGGACCCAGGGAGTGCTCCAGTGTTTTGAAAATTTTTTCGCAAACGTTGCTGACGGTTTTTTCACTATAAATCCTTTCTGTAAGAGGTGTATAGTCATCACCTAAAAAGTGAAGTGGGTCCCATGCGTCGTTTTCAAGATATGGCTAACTGAAATATCACGCACCGCCACTGCTTAATATGCAAAGATCAATAATAGCCATGGAATGCCGTTGCTATAGAAAATCTTATGATAGTTTGTAAAAACAAAATGATAGTGATACTTGTGACACTTACAGACAATTATTTTTCACTATTTTGTAAACATGCTTACAACAGCAGAGAAAGTTGAAATAATTTTAATGCATGGCGAAAATCGCAAAATAGAGCTACTGACGAAATTTTTTTACGAAAGACATCCTGAAAAATGATTTCCCAAGCGACGGTCGGCAAAATTTTGTCTACAATTCGCTAGTTTAAAGGATGTCCATGCTCGAGAGAATTTACCGGAACTTTATTGCCAAACCTCGTATAGAACAGAGTTGAAAATAACAACAGAATAACAATTGGAAGTATTCGAAGAGAACTTTAAATTTAATTTTAAGAAAAACTTTAACTGCAGCATATCAGCCTAAGGACTAACTCGACTCACTAATTCGACAACGACTTCTTTCGCATTATTCTAGAGTAGCGTCATTCAAACTGTGTTCCTTGGAACTCTGGTGTTTTACATAGCTTTTTCGAGGATTCAACGATATTTTTTTTAATTGTATTGATTTCATATTGTTTACCAGTTTTGCAAATCAAATACAATTAAAAAGAAGAAAAAAAATCCATTATTTAATCAGTGCCTCTAAGAACGAGGGGCCTTTCTTGAGACAAAGAATTCCACTAAATATGATACTTTGCACAAGGTGTTCTATGAGTTGAGTTCTGTATGTTCTGTGAGTTGAAAATAATTGAAAACCGCTGTTCTGGAACAACCCCAGAAAATTATTAGGAATCTGCTTTAAATGTAGGAAATCTGAATCTTTCTGTACCTCAAAAACCCATCTAACAATACGTTAGATACAAATATTTCATTCATCTTTAAGGGATCTTTCTGGTTACGAATTTGAAAAAAAAATGAATAGATATATCGTTTTGAAAATTTGTAGGTATGTTTATTGACGTTTAGATATTATAAAAAAAATTCTAAATTTTAAAAAAATTATTTTTGACACGGATTTTTAAAAAAACCTCAAAAAATAACTGCGGGCATGATTTTGGGCGATTGGATGATCTGAAAACAAAAAAAAAATAGCAAATTATTCCTTGTTGAAGTGGCTATAGCATGAACTAGAATATTTGTTTTTCACCAAAAAATAATGAAATGGCGGCCATATTTCGAAAAAAACTATTTTTGTTAGAGTGGAAAATCACGGTGTAATCAAAACGATTCTAGTTCATGTGATAGTATAGAGTGAATCAGATCGAAGCAGATGTTAAAAACAGTCGAGATTATCAAAACACAGCCGAGCGTCGAAAAATTCTCTCTCACAGCGTCTCACTGTATACGGTTAAAAATAATTTTTAGAATTAAGATTTTACTAAACCTTTTGTATCATGTTTTTGAAGATATTTATTAGTAAAATCAGTAAAAAAAAAATTCGATTTTTGAAAATTTGTAACCAGAAAGAGCCCTTAAGTAAGACCCTCCTCTAACAAATAGGATGTTAAGAACAAAAATAAGTTGGCAATTTATAATTCCTTATACATGACACCTACATGTTTTATCTCCTTTTAATATTCACCGTGTTACATTTTATGTGTCATCCCTGTGGATGAATGGTGGTAACATTTGTACAATATGAATAATATATTAAAAATAATCCAAAATAGCAGAGTTTTTTCTTAAGATTGTAGTTTTACCCAAAAGAGGATTTTTTTTTAATTTGGTAGGCATACAGGTATGTATACCTACATATATTAATTATAACCTTGTTCCCAATTACATCTACCAATATTTATATTACTTTTCCAAACGTATTGATTTGAGGGCAGAAGATTTGATTGCAGTGAACTGCAGTGGACTCTTTGTCTGTAGTCCCTAACTCAGTTCATTCAAAAATTAGAAATGAAGGACGCACGTACTTTGAACGGACACGGTAAGTACACACACCAGCCATTTAGTGGATTTATAAATTTAATCCCTCCTACTTTATTATTTCAAAGGCCTTGGGATAAAAGAAAATACAGAATTAATTAGTATTAGTACTTCTGAAGCGTGAAATTCATCGTCCAGCAGCTTTAATTTATAACGCTACAAAAACAGAGGGATATATGTATACACACACATCTAGTACGACATTTATTTCCAGGAGCATTGACCTGAAAAGCAATTCAAAATCCCCATGTTAGGAGGAAGAAATCAAATTACCGTTCCAACTTTATATCCCATTGTGAGGAATTTCAATCGTTTGAATAACGATAAGGAGCTGTGTATGAAACGGCAAAGGACGTTGATCACAAATTATGCTCGGTTTACCAGGTTCCATATAGCACTACAAGCCTCCTTTGTCTTTAACTTCTGATGAAATGAATGCATATTGCATATACATTAATGACGCATAAGAGCTTGTACATTTCTAGTTGATTCTTAAACGCTGGCGCTGTTTATTTGAAAAACAGTTTTCTTTGTTTCCGTTTCATCAATTAAAAGTAGAAATCTACACCAACAGCATTAATTAAAAATTCGCAGACCTAACATTTTACGCAAGTATCTTATAAGTTAAAAAAAAACAGCTGCACAACACAATTGTTGGTTTTCAAAATAAAAGACTTTCGATTTTACACTAAATCATTGTAAATGATAAAACTATCCTTAATTGTCAACTTACTATCAACAGCGATAGCTACACTTGTATTATTGCTAATGAAACATTTTTTTTACGTTGTTTTAAGTCCGTTTTGAGTTCAGTGTAAAATGGACGGCTTCTTTTTCATTTTCTGAACCATGAATTCCCATTTCTTTACCGGCAACTCCATTTTCTCCTTAGTTTTTGAAATTGAACTTGAGGAAATCTATTATTATTATCTGTCGAATCTATTATTAATCTATCGAAAAATTCCATGATGAGAACAATACTAAAAGTTTTTAGTTTTACATTTTATTTCCAATTTTTCAAATTATTTTCCAGTCATTATTTTGTATTTTCGACCTTATAACATTTTTCATTACATAAAATTGTTAGATCTAAATTGTTTCTTATTTTTATTTGTAATTTATTTTCATTTCTAGATTTCTTGTATTTTTTGATTATACGGTTTTTTTATAGTTCCTACTTTTTACTATTAAATAGGTCATAATAATGATTCACCTATTTTAATTTAAAAAACCGTTTATATTTATTTATCTTTTTAAGTTTCTTTACAATATTTTGCGGGCCAGATAACCTCCAAGTCCAAGCCAATCCAACTGTAAATCTGTCGCATGTCGCACGGTTTTTGCGTATATGGTTCTCATATGCACGCGCCTAGAAGCAATGTAAATACTAAAAAGTCCCATAATACATAGAAATAATATCTGTAAAAAGACATAATATAACGTTGGCTATAAAGGTACTACGTTAGATTATGAAAAACTATATCCGTAAAAATCAGGGTAAAAATACAGTAGTAATTTATGTAATTTATGTGATAATCGGTACATATCGTACCTACTATGTACGGAATTACACAACTTGGAACGTATATTTACGTTATATATTTTGTAGGAAGGAATCACATATTTCACGTTCCTAATTTTACATAACCAAATGTAGGTCCATTGTAGCCAACATTATGTTATGTATTTTTACAGATATTTATTGCTGTGTACATACCGATTTGCACAAATTGGAAAGGCTTAGGTTATCTTAATTGGGTAAAATCCTTACATTAAGAGAAACTGTAGAGACAGAATTGTTTTCTTTGTTGTCCTATTTATATATGTATATAACTCTATCTCTACTCTAAGTCTAAGTTATTTATAATTTAGTTTAGTGTCTCTATGTGTTATTTACTCAGTGTTCAGAATCATTATATATATATTTTTAGGACATCCATAAACGAACTCTTTCAAATAATTTAAAAAGATTTATACATCAGGGTGCACCAATTTTATAAAAGCTCCTATTTGAGATTTAAGATAAATCGTATTTTCATAATCACACTTCGTGTACATATTATAATGTAAATAGGATATCAGAGAGATACAAAGATAAAAAAATATATTCGCCCATACTTAATATATATTATTAACAATAACTTGTGTTAGAATATCTAATAATTGCGAAAATCTGTATTCAATGAAATACTCTACACAGTACATTAAATTATCAGTTGAAACTTACTTTTTCGCTGATGAAATGTTCGGTCAGATTTTTCATTGTCTTTAGATGTCCTTTCCTGAATAGAAAATTTTAAGAAACAAATTAACGTAAATGTGACTATTTCTACTTTCTGTGGCTATTCCTTATGGGTGTGGTAATAGTTATTTATTAACTAATAAAATATAAGTGTATAAGTGACCCTTTTTTGACGAGTGTGAATTTTGTTGCGCGAGCTATAGGAGAGAGCGACAGTCACACGAGTCAAGAGGGACTTTATGCACGAGTTGTATACAATATTTTTTCTACAAACAATTTTTTTACGTAAAAAAAAAACAAGCATAAATTAAATTATCTTTAGCCACTAGTGAGTACGTATTTTACTCTTTCTAGTTCTGTTAACAAACAATTTCGACAATCGATTTCAAACTCTGGTCTTCTGCTCTTTTTACAGTTTGATAGAATAATCATTAGGATTCCGAACGTGTGCTATAACGCAGGGTCGGACTCGTAATCCGTCATGTTATTGGCAAAAGATGACATATGAGAGATCAAAAAGACAGGAGTAAAAATGTGTTAATAATATACATATCGCTTGTCAAAAAAAATAGTGACACATCTCGAAAATTAGAACTTGTCAAGAAACGCAATTGAAAGTCATTATAATCCCTAATACAATGAAGTTTTTTTCAAATTATATTATACATAATATAATATAATATAATTAAAAAAAATCACTATATTTCTCAGTGAAAGATTATAATGACTTTCAATTGCGTTTCTTAACAAAGTTTCCGGACAAGCAATATGTACATACCTATTGCTTGTGTCATTCAGAAACACCGAACTGTCCTCATTGCTTGAACGTACATTGCCACGACCAGTCTTTTCTGCAGCATTTATTCTCGTTAATCGTGAACGATTTAGCCTGTACATTTGGTTGTAGAAAAAAATGATCGTTTAACATCTGTTAAAAGTGCAAATTCAAAATAGTTCTCATGGACAGAGGACAACACAACAGGCACATTATTTTCATGAATTTCGCACAGTTGTTTGTATTGCCAACAGTTTTTTGTTATTACTAACATCAATACATTATTATTTTTTACATCTACAGAAGACAATACATGTGTTACTACTATTTCTATACTTTTAGCCGCTGTTTGCAAAACCCATTTATTAGCTATCAATGTCGGGGGCATTAACGATTTTATTACCGCAAAATCTGTTGTTTCGTCCACTGTCAGCCACAGAAATTTATTACACATGTTTTCTTTGTTATTTGTGATTTCCATGACATGTTATGTCTTCTGTAAATATGTTTTACGCAATGTATGGCTACTAGGCAATGGAAAATCGGATACATATCTGGCAAAAAGAAACGTCTAAAGTAAATTTTGTCGACCACGTTCCACGCAAAGGCTACATTCGCAAAACGTTATGCACAAATCGAACCAAAATTCCTCTTTGCTAACCGTACTATGTATCCTGGAGTGGGTACTGGAACCTTCGGCGTAGAAACAAAAAACTGGACGTTTTCCACGAAAACCGAACTACTACACTTTTCTCGACGCGCGTTTCGCCAACCAAGTTGGCATCTTCAGGAGAAGATTAAAACTAAATTCTAGCCTACACACTTGCACTATTTATACCAAATTTGTTGCCACGGTTCACTGAACCGTAACTGTCTTTGTTTATCAGAGCAAACAGTGGACTGGTGGGTATCGGACCATTGTCCTTATTCATACTATTGTTACACTTAATGATTTCTAAACTTTCAAAAGCATCCAACTGTCTACTGTTTGTTACATTTCTAATTAATTTTAAATTATTTATATCTATCCTATGGTTGTTGTCGAAAGCATGTTGGGCAACACAAGATTTTTTCAGTTCTGCCATATTTCAAATGAGCCATGTGTTCTTTAAATCTAGTCAATATAGATCTTTTTGTTTGCCCAATATACTTTTGATCACAATCTTTACAACTTATTTCGTATATTCCTGACTTTTAGTTATTGTTGATTTTGTCTTTGGGGTTACCCAAAAGCGTCTGTAGTTTATTTTTTAGAATTATAAACCAAATTGATATTAATATTTTTAAAAA
>JAPWTK010000897.1:0-10000 GCA_029963805.1 Aromia moschata
TTGCAACGCAATTCGGTAATTCCTTCAATTATGTCGATACCACGATAATGATATATCATGTATTCATTCGATTCGTCCATTTATTCATTTCATCCATCCATTCATTCATTCATTCATTCATTCTTCATCCATATATTCAATATTCATTCCATTCATTCATTCATTCATTCATTCATCCATTCATACATCCATTCATACATACATTCATTCATTCATTCATTCATTCATTCCATTCATTCATTCATTCATTCATTCATTCATTCATTCATTCATTCATTCATTCATTCATTCATTCATTCATTCATTCATTCATTCATTCATTCATTCATTCATTCATTCATTCATTCATTCATTCATTCATTCATTGAATGTGGAAATCGAGGAGCGGGAACAGCCGAGGGCACCGTCGTCACCGAGTGGCTGTTGGAGCGCGATCTGGCCCGTGGCGAACGTCGGAAACCGCCCACTTTCGTCAGGGAGACTCCGAGTCCATCGTGGACATCACCCTGGCGTCCTCGGAGTTGGCAAGGAGGATAGTCGGATGGAGAGTTATCGAAGACGTGGAGAACTTAAGCGACCACCGATACATCACCTACGATGTGGTCGCCAGCGTCCCCCAGTAGCGCCCATAAGACAGGATGATCGGCAGGAGACTCGGAAGACGTGGAGGGTCACACCCGACGCCATCCCGATCCTGAAGAGCCGCTTCGAGATACCATCGTCCCAGACGAGGAAGGAGATCCGACGATCTGCGCAGCACACATCCAGCGGATCCTGGAAGGGGTGTGCCCAGCGACTAGGAGAAACCACAGAAGAAGACCCGTGCACTGGTGGAACGAGGGAGATCGCGTCGGCTCGTAGGGAATGTGTAGCCCAGCGGAGGCGCCGCACTAGAACGATGCGGAGGCTACCTAACACCGGAGGAAGCCAGCCGCGCGGACGAAGGCTGTAAGGGAGGCCAAGAAAAGAGAAAAGGCTGTTCGTATGTTCGTGTGTTCCCGTATGTTCGTTGGTTGGTTAGGTTTAGTGGTTAGGATGGTCGTATGTTCGTGTGCGTATGTTCGTGTGTTCGTTATGTTCGTTGGTTGGTTAGGGTTAGGTTAGGTATGTTCGTATGTTCGTGTGCGTATGTTCGTTGGTTGGTTAGGTTAGGAGGTAAGGTTAGGTTAGGTGAGGTATGTTCTTATGTTCGTTAGTTCGTGAGTTCATTATTTCGTTGGTTAGAGGTTGGTTGGTTGGTTGGTTGGTTTGATTAGGTTAGGTTAGGTTAGGTTAGGTTAGGTTAGGTTAGGTTAGATTAGGGTTAAGGTTAGGATGTTCGTATGTTCGTATGTTCGTATGTTCGTATGTTCGTATGTTCGTATGTTCGTGTGTTCGTATGTTCGTATGTTCGTATGTTCGTATGTTCGTATGTTCGTATGTTCGTATGTTCGTATGTTCGTATGTTCGTATGTTCGTATGTTCGTATGTTCGTATGTTCGTATGTTCGTATGTTCGTATGTTCGTATGTTCGTATGTTCGTATGTTCGTATGTTCGTATGTTCGTATGTTCGATGTTCGTATGTTCGTATGTTCGTATGTTCGTATGTTCGTATGTTCGGTGTTCGTATGTTCGTATGTTCGTATGTTCGTATGTTCGTATGTTCGTATGTTCGTATGTTCGTATGTTCGTATGTTCGTATGTTCGTATGTTCGTATTGTTCGTATGTTCGTATGTTCGTATGTTCGTTGTTCGTGTGTTCTGTTCGTATGTTCGTATGTTCGTATGTTCGTATGTTCGTATGTACGTATGTTCGTATGTTCGTATGTTCGTATGTTCGTATGTTCGTATGTTCGTATGTTCGTATGTTCGTATGTTCGTGTGTTCTCGTATGTTTGTTCGTATGTTCGTCCGTTCGGATGCTCGTATGTTCGTTGGTTGGTTAGGTTAGGTATGTTCGTTAGTTGGTTAGAGGTTAGGTAGTTAGGTATGTTCCGTATGTTCGTTAGTTCGTTGGTTGGTTGGTTGGTTAGGTTCGGTTAGGTTACGTTTGGTTAGGATAGGTATGTTCGTATGTTCGTGTGTTCGTATGTTCGTATATTCGTTAGTTCGTTTTGGTTAGGTTAGGTTAGGTTATTTTAGGTTAGGTATGTTCGTTAGTTCGTGAGTTCGTTGGTTGGTTGGTTAGGTTAGGTTCGTTAGTTCGTTAATGTGTTAGTTCGTCGGTTGGTTAGGTTAGGTTAGGTTAGGTGTGTTGGTATGTTCGGATGTTCGTTAGTTCGTTTTTGGTTAGGTTAGGTTAGGTTAGGTATGTTCGTATGTTCAATAGTTCGTTTTTGGTTAGGTTAGGTTAGGTAAGGTTAGGTTAGGTGAGGTATGTTCTTATGTTCGTTAGTTCGTGAGTTCGTTATTTCGTTGGTTGGTTAGGTTAGGTTAGGTTAGGTTAGGTATGTTCGCATGTTCGTGTGTTCGTGTGTTCGTATGTGCGTCTGTTCGTATGTTCATGTGTTCGTATGTTCGTTGGTTGGTTAGGTTAGGTTAGGTATGTTCGTATGTTCGTATGCGTATGTTCGTTGTTGATTAGGTTAGGTTAGGTATGTTCGTTAGTTCGTTTTTGGTTAGGTTAGGTTAGGTTAGGTAAGGTTAGGTTAGGTGAGGTATGTTCTTATGTTCGTTAGTTCGTGAGTTCATTATTTCGTTGGTTGGTAGTTCGTTGGTTGGTTGGTTGGTAGGTTAGGTTAGGTTAGGTTAGGTTAGGTTAGGTTAGGTTTGGTTAGGTTAGGTTAGGTTAGGTAAGGTTAGGTTAGGTGCGGTATGTTCGCTTGTTCGTATGTTCGTGTGTTCGTGTGTTCGTGTGTTCGTGTGTTCGTGTGTTCGTGTGTTCGTGTGTTCGTGTGTTCGTGTGTTCGTGTGTTCGTGTGTTCGTGTGTTCGTATGTTCGTGTGTTCGTATGTTCGTTGGTTGGTTAGGTTAGGTTAGGTATGGTCGTATGTTCGTGTGCGTATGTTCGTTGGTTGGTTAGGTTAGGTTAGGTATGTTCGTTAGTTCGTTTTGGTTAGGTTAGGTTAGGTTAGGTTACGTTAGGTTAGGTTAGGTTAGGTTAGGTTAGGTTAGGTTAGGTTAGGTATGTTCGCATATTCGTATGTTCGTGTGTTCGTATGTTCGTATGTTCGTATGTTCGTATGTTCGTATGTTCGTATGTTCGTATGTTCGTATGTTCGTATGTTCGTATGTTCGTATGTTCGTATGTTCGTATGTTCGTATGTTCGTATGTTCGTGTTCGTATGTTCGTATGTTCGTATGTTCGTATGTTCGTATGTTCGTATGTTCGTATGTTCGTATGTTCGTATGTTCGTATGTTCGTATGTTCGTATGTTCGTATGTTCGTATGTTCGTGTGTTCGTATGTTCGTATGTTCGTATGTTCATATGTTCGTATGTTCGTATGTTCGTATGTTCGTATGTTCGTATGTTCGTATGTTTGTTCGTATGTTCGTCCATTCGGATGTTCGTATGTTTGTTGGTTGGTTAGGTTAGGTATGTTCGTTAGTTGGTTAGGTTAGGTTAAGTTAGGTATGTTCGTATGTTCGTTAGTTCGTTGGTTGGTTGGTTGGTTAGGTTCGGTTAGGTTATGTTTGGTTAGGTTAGGTATGTTCGTATGTTCGGGTGTTCGTATGTTCGTTAGTTCGTTTTTGGTTGGGTTAGGTTAGGTTAGGTATGTTCGTATGTTCGTTAGTTCGTTGGTGGGTTAGTTCGTTAGTTGGTTGGTTGGTTAATTGGTGAGTCGGTTAGTCGGTTAGTCAGTTAGTGGGTTAGTCAGGCCATATGACTATTTGCAACGCAATTCAGTAATTCCTTCAATTATGTCGATACCACGATAACGATATATCATGTATTCATTCATTCATCCATTTATTCATCCATCCATTCATTCATTCATTCATTCATTCATTCGTTCATCCATATATTCATTCATTCATTCATTCATTCATTCATTCATTCATCCATTTTCATACATCTACATTCCAATTCATTACATGCATTCATTATTCATTCATCCATTCATTCATTCATTCATTCATTCATTCATTAATTCATCTTCATTCCCATTCATTCATTCATTCATTCATTCATTCATTCATTCTTCATTCATTTTCATTCTCATTCATTCATTCATTCATTCAATCAATGTTCATTCATTCATTCATTCATTCATTCATTCATTCATTCATTCATTCATTCATTCATTCATTCATTCATTCATTCATTCATTCATTCATTCATTCATTCATTCAACTCATTCATTCATTCAATTTCATTCATTCATTCACTCATTTATTTATTTATTCATACATTTATTTATTTATTTGTTATTTATTTATTGATTTATTCATTCGTTCGTATGTTCGATAGTTCGTTTTTGGTTAGGTTAGGTTAGGTAAGGTTGGGTTGGGTGAGGTATGTTCTTATGTTCGTTAGTTCGTGAGATCGTTATTTCGTTGGTTGGTTGGTTGGGTTATGTTAGGTTAGGTTTGGTTTGGTTGGGTTAGGTTAGGTTAGGTTGGGTTAGGTTTCCGTGGGAGTTGTGAGATCTCCCATCGGACCGTCCCCCCGGGTTGCGGATAGGGGGAGGCCTCATCGACTTGCCGACAGGTTAGGGGTGAAATAAAATAACCCCCGCGGACAGAAACACTCAATAAAACAAACTATGAGCTCACGCAAATTAGTTTCAAAAACTTACTGATCTGGCCGATGGATACGGCAGATCCGGCAGCGCGGCAGGTGGTGAGGCGGAGCCACGCGGTCGTCAACCGATTACCGCGGGCCATGGAGTTAGGAGGGAGGCAGCCAGGCCTCCCCTTGCTCTGATGCGAATGGACGGAACAGGACAAGAGTCTGGAGGGGACGGACGCCGCCATGCCAACCCCTTCGAGAGAAAGCTCGCTGAACAGGACCCCACCGAGGAGATTCCCCGTCAGCGTGCTGGAGCTGTTGGGATGCGTGTGTTCGTTAGTTCGTTGGTTGGTTAGGGTATGTTCGGATGTTCGTTAGTTGTTTTTGGTTAGGTTAGGTTAGGTTAGGTATGTTTGTCTGTGCGATAGTTCGTTTTGGTTAGGTTAGGTTGGGTAAGGTTAGGTTAGGTGAGGTATGTTCTTATGTTCGTTAGTTCGTGAGTTCGTTGTTTCGTTGGTTGGTTAGTTCGTTGATTGGTTAGGTTAGGTTAGGTTAGGTTTGGTTTGGTTAGGTTAGGTTAGGTTAGGTTAGGTTAGGTTAGGTTAGGTATGTTCGCATGGTTCGTTATGTTCGTATGTTCGTATGTTCGTATGTTCGTGTGTTCGTGTGTTCGTCTGTTCGGTCGGTTCGTCTGGGTCTGTTCGTCGTTCGTATGTTCGTGTGTTCGTATGTTCGTTGGTTGGAGGAGGGGGGGGTAAGGTTAGGTTAGTGTTTAGTTAGTTCGTTTTGGTTAGGTTAGGTTAGGTAAGGTTAGGTTAGGTGAGGTATGTTCTTATATTCGTTAGTTCGTGATGTTCATTATTTCGTTGGTTGGTTGGTTCAGTTTGATTGATTGGTTAGGTTAGGTTGGTGAGTAGATTAGGTTGGGTTAGGTTAGGTATGTTCGCATGTTCGTATGTTCGTGTGTTCGTGTGTTCGTATGTGTTCGTATTTTCGTCCGTTCGGATGTTCGTATGTTCGTTGGTTGGTTGGGTTAGGTATGTTCGTTGGTTGGTTAGGTTAGGTTAAGTTAGGTATGTTCAAGATGTTCGTTAGTTCGTTGGTTAGTTGGTTGGTATGGTTAGGTTCGGTTAGGTTAGGTTTGGTTAGGTTAGGTATGTTCGGTATGTTCGTGTGTTCGTATGTTCGTTACTTCGTTACTTCGTTTTTGGTTAGGTTAAGTTAGGTTGTTAGGTTGGTTTGGTTGGTTGGTTCGGTTTGGTTATAGGTTAGGTTAGGTATGTTCGTTAGTTCGTGAGTTCGTTGGTTGGTTGGTTATGTTAGGTTAGGTTAGGTTGTTCATTAGGTTCGTTAGTGTGTTAGTTCGTTAGTGTGTTAGTTCGTTGGTGGTTAGGTTAGGTTAGGTTAGGTTAGGTTGGGTTCTAGGTTCGTTAGTTCAGGTTGGTTAGGTTAGGTTAGGTATGTTCGTTAGTCGTTGGTTGGTTAGGTTAGGTTAGGTTAGGTTAGGTTAGGTCAGTTAGTTCAGGTTAGGTTAGGTCAGGTCAGGTCAGGTCAGGTCAGGTCAGGTAAGGTTAGGTTAGGTTAGGTTCAGGTTAGGTTAGGTTAGGTTAGGTTAGGTTAGGTTAGGTTAGGTTAGGTTAGGTTAGGTTAGGTTAGGTTAGGTTGGTTAGGTTAGGTTAGGTTAGGTTAGGTTGTTAGTTAGTCGTTAGTTCGAGGTTGTAGGTTGTTTGGTTAGGTAGGTTAGGTATGTTCGTTAGTTCGTTGGTTGGGTATGTAGGTATGTTCGTATGTTCGTTAGTTCGTTGTTGGTTAGGTTGTAGGGTTAGGTATGTTCAGTTAGGTTAGGTCGTATGTTCGTATGTTCGTATGTTCGTATGTTCGTATGTTCGTATGTTCGTATGTTCGTATGTTCGTATGTTAGGTTATGTTGGTATGTTCGTATGTTCGTATGTTCGTATGTTGGGTTCGGTTATGTTATGTTAGGTTCGGTTATGTTCGTATGTTCGTATGTTCGTTGTTCGTATGTTCGTATGTTCGTATGTTCGTATGTTCAGTGTTGCATGTTCGTATGTTCGTATGTTCGTATGTTCGTATGTTCGTATGTTCGTATGTTCGTATGTTCGTATGTTCGTATGTTCGATGTTCGTATGTTCGTTGGTTGGTTAGGTTAGGTATGTTCGTTAGTTGGTTAGGTTAGGTTAAGTTAGGTATGTTCGTATGTTCGTTAGTTCGTTGGTTGTTGTTCGTTGGTTAGGTTTCGGTTAGGTTCGGTTAGTGTTACGTTTGGTTAGGATAGGTATGTTCGTATGTTCGTGTGTTCGTATGTTCGTATATTCGTTATGTTCGTTTTTGGTTAGGGCCGTTCAGGTGTAGGTTATTTTTAGGTTAGGTATGTTCGTTAGTTCGTGAGTTCGTTGGTTGTTTGGTTAGGTTAGGTTCGTTAGTTCGTTAATGTGTTAGTTCGTCGGTTGGTTAGGTTAGGTTAGGTTAGGTGTGTTGGTATGTTCGGATGTTCGTTAGTTCGTTTTTTGGTTAGGTTAGGTTAGGTTAGGTATGTTCGTATGTTCAATAGTTCGTTTTTGGTTAGGTTAGGTTAGGTAAGGTTAGGTTAGGTGAGGTATGTTCTTATGTTCGTTAGTTCGTGAGTTCGTTATTACGTTGGTTGGTTAGGTTAGGTTAGGTTAGGTTAGGTATGTTCGCATGTTCGTGTGTTCGTGTGTTCGTATGTGCGTCTGTTCGTATGTTCATGTTGTTCGTATGTTCGTTGGTTGGTTAGGTTAGGTTAGGAATGTTCGTATGTTCGTATGCGTATGTTCGTTGGTTGATTAGGTTAGGTTAGGTATGTTCGTTAGTTCGTTTTGGTTAGGTTAGGTTAGGTTAGGTAAGGTTAGGTTAGGTGAGGTATGTTCTTAAGTTCGTTAGTTCGTGAGTTCATTATTTCGTTGGTTGGTAGTTCGTTGGTTGGTTGGTTGGTAGGTTAGGTTAGGTTAGGTTAGGTTAGGTTAGGTTAGGTTAGGTTGGTTGGTTAGGTTAGGTTAGGTTAGGTTAGGTTAGGTTAGGTTAGGTTAGGTTAGGTTAGGTTAGGTTAGGTATGTTCGCATGTTCGTATGTTCGTATGTTCGTATGTTCGTATGTTCGTATGTTCGTATGTTTGTATGTTCGTATGTTCGTATGTTCGGTTCCATGTTCGTATGTTCGTATGTTCGTATGTTCGTATGTTCGTATGTTCGTATATTCGTATGTTCGTATGTTCGTATGTTCGTATGTTCGTATGTTCGTATGTTCGTATGTTCGTATGTTCATATGTTCGTATGTTCGTATGTTCGTATGTTCGTATGTTCGTATGTTCGTATGTTAGTATGTTAGTATGTTAGTATGTTAGTATGTTCGTATGTTCGTATGTTCGTATGTTCGTATGTTCGTATGTTCGTGTGTTCGTGTGTTCGTGTGTTCTGTATGTTCGTATGTTTGTCTGTTCGTATGTTCGTCCGTTCGGATGTTTGTATGTTCGTTGGTTGGTTAGGTTAGGTATGTTCGTTAGTTGGTTAGGTTAGGTTAAGTTAGGTATGTTCGTATGTTCGTTAGTTCGTTTTTGGTTAGGTTAAGTTAGGTTAGGTTGGGTATGTTCGTTAGTTCGTTTTTGGTTAGGCTAGGTTAGGTTAGGTATGTTCGTTGTTCGTGATTTCGTTGGTTGGTTGGTTATGTTAGGTTAGGTTAGGTATGTTGGTATGTTCGTATGTTCGTTAGTTCGTTTTTGGTTAGGTTAGGTTAGGTTAGGTATGTTCGTTAGTTCGTTGGTTGGTTGGTTGGTTAGTTGGTTAGTCGGTTAGTCGGTTAGTCAGTTAGTGGGTTAGTCAGGCCATATGACTATTTGCAACGCAATTCAGTAATTCCTTCAATTATGTCGATACCACGATAACGATATATCATGTATTCATTCATTCATCCATTTATTCATCCATCCATTCATTCATTCATTCATTCATTCATTCATCCATATATTCAATCATTCATTCATTCATTCATGCATTCATTCATTCATTCATTCATCCATTCATACATCCATTCATACATCCATTCATTCATACATACATACATTCATTCATTCATTCATTCATTCATTCATTCATTCATTCATTCATTCATTCATTCATTCATTCATTCATTCATTCATTCATTCATTCATTCATTCATTCATTCATTCATTGAATGTGGAAATCGAGGAGCGAGAACAGCCGAGGCACCGTCGTCACCGAGTGGCTGTTGGAGCGCGATCTGGCCGTGGCGAACGTCGGAAACCGCCCCACTTTCGTCAGGGGAGACTCCGAGTCCATCGTGGACATCACCCTGGCGTCCTCGGAGTTGGCAAGGAGGATAGTCGGATGGAGAGTTATCGAAGACGTGGAGAACTTAAGCGACCACCGATACATCACCTACGATGTGGTCGCCAGCGTCCCCCCAGTAGCGCCCATAAGACAGGATGATCGGCAGGAGACTCGGAAGACGTGGAGGTCACACCCGACGCCATCCCGATCCTGAAGAGCCGCTTCCGAGATACCATCGTCCCAGACGAGGAAGGAGATCCGACGATCTGCGCAGCACACATCCAGCGGATCCTGGAAGAGGTGTGCCCAGCGACTAGGAGAAACCACAGAAGAAGACCCGTGCACTGGTGGAACGAGGAGATCGCGTCGGCTCGTAGGGAATGTGTAGCCCAGCGGAGGCGCCGCACTAGAACGATGCGGAGGCTACCCCTAACACCGGAGGAAGCCAGCCGCGCGGACGAAGGCTGTAAGGAGGCCAAGAAAAAAAAGGCTGTTCGTATGTTCGTGTGTTCGTATGTTCGTTGGTTGGTTAGGTTAGGTTAGGTATGGTCGTATGTTCGTGTGCGTATGTTCGTGTGTTCGTATGTTCGTTGGTTGGTTAGGTTAGGTTAGGTATGTTCGTATGTTCGTGTGCGTATGTTCGTTGGTTGGTTAGGTTAGGTAAGGTAAGGTTAGGTTAGGTGAGGTATGTTCTTATGTTCGTTAGTTCGTGAGTTCATTATTTCGTTGGTTGGTTGGTTGGTTGGTTGGTTGGTTTGATTAGGTTAGGTTAGGTTAGGTTAGGTTAGGTTAGGTTAGGTTAGATTAGGTTAGGTTAGGTATGTTCGTATGTTCGTATGTTCGTATGTTCGTATGTTCGTATGTTCGTATGTTCGTGTGTTCGTATGTTCGTATGTTCGTATGTTCGTATGTTCGTATGTTCGTATGTTCGTATGTTCGTATGTTCGTATGTTCGTATGTTCGTATGTTCGTATGTTCGTATGTTCGTATGTTCGTATGTTCGTATGTTCGTATGTTCGTAT
>JAPWTK010000897.1:12500-15000 GCA_029963805.1 Aromia moschata
GTTCGTATGTTCGTATGTTCGTATGTTCGTATGTTCGTATGTTCGTATGTTCGTATGTTCGTATGTTCGTATGTTCGTATGTTCGTATGTTAGTATGTTCGTATGTTCGTATGTTCGTATGTTCGTATGTTCGTGTGTTCGTGTGTTCGTGTGTTCGTGTGTTCGTATGTTCGTATGTTTGTTCGTATGTTCGTCCGTTCGGATGTTCGTATGTTCGTTGGTTGGTTAGGTGAGGTATGTTCGTTAGTTGGTTAGGTTAGGTTAAGTTAGGTATGTTCGTATGTTCGTTAGTTCGTTGGTTGGTTGGTTGGTTGGTTAGGTTATTTTAGGTTAGGTATGTTCGCATGTTCGTATGTTCGTGTGTTCGTATGTTTGTTCGTATGTTCGTCCGTTCGGATGTTTGTATGTTCGTTGGTTGGTTAGGTTAGGTATGTTCGTTAGTTGGTTAATTTAGGTTGTTAGGTATGTTCGTATGTTCGTTAGTTCGTTTTTGGTTAGGTTAAGTTAGGTTAGGTTAGGTATGTTCGTTAGTTCGTTTTTGGTTAGGCTAGGTTAGGTTAGGTATGTTCGTTAGTTCGTTTTTGGTTAGGCTAGGTTAGGTTAGGTATGTTCGTTAGTTCGTGAGTTCGTTGGTTGGTTGGTTATGTTAGGTTAGGTTAGGTATGTTCATTAGTTCGTTAGTGTGTTAGTTCGTTGGTTGGTTAGGTTAGGTTAGGTTAGGTATGTTGGTATGTTCGTATGTTCGTTAGTTCGTTTTTGGTTAGGTTAGGTTAGGTTAGGTATGTTCGTTAGTTCGTTGGTTGGTTGGTTGGTTAGTTGGTTAGTCGGTTAGTCGGTTAGTCAGTCAGTGGGTTAGTCAGGCCATATGACTATTTGCAACGCAATTCAGTAATTCCTTCAATTATGTCGATAACACGTTAACGATATATCATTCATTCATTCATTCATCAATTCGTTCATTCATACATTAATTCATTCATTTATTTATTTATTTATTTATTTTATTTATTATTTATTTATTTATTTATTATTTAGTTCGTTAGTTCGTTGGTTGGTTAGGTTAGGTTTGGTTAGGTTAGGTTAGGTATGTTCGTTAGTTCGTTGGTTGGTTAGGGTATGTTCGGATGTTCGTTAGTTCGTTTTTGGTTAGGTTAGGTTAGGTTAGGTATGTTCGTATGTTCGGTAGTTCGTTTTTGGTTAGGTAAGGTGAGGTTAGGTGAGGTATGTACTTATGTTCGTTAGTTCGTGAGTTCGTTATTTCGTTGGTTGGTTAGTTCGTTGGTTGGTTAGGTTAGGTTAGGTTAGGTTTGGTTTGGTTAGGTTAGGTTAGGTTAGGTTAGTTTAGGTTGGGTTAGGTTAGGTTAGGTTAGGTTAGGATAGGTATGTTCGCATGTTCGCATGTTCGTATGTTCGTGTGTTCGTGTGTTCGTGTGTTCGTGTGTTCGTGTGTTCGTGTGTTCGTTGGTTGGTTAGGTTAGGTTAGGTATGTTCGTATGTTCGTGTGCGTATGTTCGTTGGTTGGTTAGGTTAGGTTAGGTAAGGTTAGGTTAGGTGAGGTATGTTCGCTTGTTCGTATGTTCGTGTGTTCGTGTGTTCGTGTGTTCGTGTGTTCGTGTGTGTGTTCGTCTGTTCGTATGTTCGTGTGTTCGTATGTTCGTATGTTCGTTGGTTGGTTAGGTTAGGTTAGGTATGTTCGTATGTTCGTGTGCGTATGTTCGTTGGTTGGTTAGGTTAGGTTAGGTATGTTCGTTAGTTCGTTTTTGGTTAGGTTAGGTTAGGTTAGGTTAGGTTAGGTTAGGTTAGGTTAGATTAGGTTAGGTTAGGTTAGGTTAGGTTAGGTTAGGTTAGGTTAGGTTAGGTTAGGTTAGGTTAGGTTAGGTTGGGTTAGGTTAGGTTGGGTTAGGTTAGGTTAGGTTAGGTTAGGTTAGGTTAGGTTAGGTTAGGTTAGGTTAGGTTAGGTTAGGTTAGGTTAGGTTAGGTTAGGTTAGGTTAGGTTAGGTTAGGTTAGGTTAGGTTAGGTTAGGTTAGGTTAGGTTAGGTTAGGTTAGGTTAGGTTAGGTTAGGTTAGGTTAGGTTAGGTTAGGTTAGGTTAGGTTAGGTTAGGTTAGGTTAGGTTAGGTTAGGTTAGGTTAGGTTAGGTTAGGTTAGGTTAGGTTAGGTTAGGTTAGGTTAGGTTAGGTTAGGTTAGGTTAGGTTAGGTTAGGTTAGGTTAGGTTAGGTTAGGTTAGGTTAGGTTAGGTTAGGTTAGGTTAGGTTAGGTTAGGTTAGGTTAGGTTAGGTTAGGTTAGGTTAGGTTAGGTTAGGTTAGGTTAGGTTAGGTTAGGTTAGGTTAGGTTAGGTTAGGTTAGGTTAGGTCAGGTTAGGTTAGGTTAGGTTAGGTTAGGTTAGGTTAGGTTAGGTTAGGTTAGGTTAGGTTAGGTTAGGTTAGGTTAGGTTAGGTTAGGTTAGGTTAGGTTAGTTTAGGTTAGGTTAGGTATGTTCGTATGTTCGTTAGTTCGTT
>JAPWTK010000897.1:20000-32500 GCA_029963805.1 Aromia moschata
TGGACGTGCAGAACGCGTTCAATTCCGCGCCGTGGCCCGGGATCATAGCGGCCCTACAGGCCAAGAACGTGAAGGCCCACACGGTCAACATCGTAAGAGCGTACCTGTCGGCTAGGACCCTGATCGTCGATGCGGGGGTCCAGATAGCGGTCACGTGCGGCGTTCCACAGGGTTCAATCCTCGGACCTACCTTGTATTCTCGGAACGTATTCTATGACAAGATGCTGAACATCAAGATCCCAAACGTTGGCCTGGTGGGATACGCGGACGACCTCGTCGCCGTCGTCACCGCACCGGATAAGGACGCTCTGGAGGACAGGGGCAACCGGGCACTCAGGACAATCCTAAGCACAGCCGAGGAGATGGGAGTGACGATAGCACCGCAGAAGACCGAAGCCATTGTGGCCCGGGGCAGGAGGAAGGTTCTCTCCACAACCTTTAAGGCCAAGGAACGACGGATAGACACCAGGGAAACAATGAAGTACCTGGGCGTCTATTTGAACAGGAATCTGACGATGGGGCACCACATCGCGGAGACCCAGAAGAAGGCCATCGACATCATGGGCAAACTAATGGGGCTGATGCCGAACTGCAAGGGACCGGCACAGAAGACAAGGAGGATACTGGCGGCGTCGGTGTACTCCGTCGTACTGTACGCCGCCCCCGCATGGAGCGAGGCGATGCAGAGAAAATGCTACCGAAATAAACTCGGTAGTATCCAGAGAAAGGTTAACATCAGGGTGACGCAAGCCTATCGTACCGCGTCATCGGCAGCCCTGTGTGTAGTCGCCGGCTACCCCCCCATCGAGCTGATGGTAGAGAGGAGTGCCCGGATATACCGCGAGGGCAGATCCCAGGAGAGGGACATAAACGACGACATTCTCCGCAGATGGCAGGCCCTCTGGACCAACGAGAGCCGCGGAGAATGGACGCGCTCGCTGTTCCCCGATATCCATGGATAGAGAGGGATTTCGGCGAGACGGACTACTTGACCTCCCAGTTCCTCACGGGACACGGTAACTTCGGCTCGTACCTAAAGAGAATAGGTAAAGCGGCAACGGACAGATGCGCCCATTGCGAGGAAGAAGACGGACCGGGACACGCACTCCTCGCGTGCCCGAGATGGGAGGAAAAGGACGCGCCGTGGAGAGATCCCTCGGCGTCGAGTTGACGACCGGCAACATCGTGGATACGATGTTGCGGAAGGAGCAGAATTGGTCCGCTATACGCGGCCTCATAAGAGACGTCCTGTCGGAGAAGGAAGCAGACGAGGGTCCGCCACATGAACAAGACCGACGCCAAAGAGAAAGATAAGACCCCGGAAAAGCGATCATCGCCGTCCCGCGTAAGGAGAAACCTACGCAGGGCGATGGCATGGCGGAAAAAGAAAGACGAGAGTAAGGCTATCCATCCGACAGGGAAGGGCCCGGAAAAGACAGAGGAAGCAAAAAATGACCCGAAGGGTAAAGACGCCCCCGAAGAGGAAAGTCCCAGCACCTCGAAGGGAAAGAAGACAGGGGAAGAACGCCCTAAGGACAGATGGCTGAAGAGATTCTCCATCAAGTGGATCAAAGGCACGACTCTAAACGCCGAAAAAGCAGAAGAGGGACTAGCAGCCCCCATACAGGAAGAGGATACGGGACGAACCGGACACGAACCAACACCCGGAGCAGTCCCCGACCCGAAAGCCCTCAACGAAGCTGTGGAGGAGGCCATGAGGTTATCCCGCCTCGAAGAGCCCGCCACGCTGACAACGGCACTGCGCCACATGACAAGGTTGCTCCATCCGGGAGGAAAGAATATCTCGTTCCCAGTTCCCGAGGCGGTAGATAGAACACAGCTGAGATGCTGTAACCTCCCTACAGACCCACACGAACTGAAAAGACTGGTCGAGAGGGCCTTCGAAAGGAGAGAAGAGTCCATAAGCATGGAGAATCTCTACAGAGACTTCGTAAAGTCGCACGGGCGAGTGGCTATGGATCCATCTAAGCCCTGGGCTCAGTGCTACGTGCACACAAGACAACCTTAGGGCGTAACATGAAGAGAACCCGTAACATCTGGTTATCCCCCACCCCCCTGAAGTAATGCTGACAAAGCGGTTCCAGGGGAGTGCGCCTTCGTGGGATGAGGTTGTTTTTTTTAGTGAGTATGCCTCACATTTGACACTTTTTTTTACTGAGGAGAATCTCACACAAACCCCAGGACGGGCCGGGGCAGGTTATACAAACTTTTTTTACAACCTCTCGAAAAAAAAAAAAAAAAAAGGTTAGGTTAGGTTAGGTTAGGTTAGGTTAGGTTAGGTTAGGTTAGGTTAGGTTAGGTATGTTCGCATGTTCGTGTGTTCGTGTGTTCGTATGTTCGTATGTTCGTATGTTCGAATGTTCGTATGTTCGTTAGTTTGTTTGTTGGTTAGGTTAGGTTAGGTTAGGCATGTTCGTATGTTCGAACGTTCGGATGTTCGTACGTTAGTTCGAACGTTCGGGAGTTCGTTGGTTGGTTAGGGTATGTTCGGATGTTCGTTAGTTCGTTTTTGGTTAGGTTAGGTTAGGTATGTTCGCATGTTCGTGTGTTCGTATGTTCGTATGTTCGGATGTTCGGATGTTCGGATGTTCGGATGTTCGGATGTTCGTCTGTTCGTATATTCGTATGTTCGTTAGTTTGTTGGTTTGTTAGGTTAGTCGGTTAGTCAGTTAGTGGGTTAGTCAGGCCATATGACTATTTGCAACGCAATTCAGTAATTCCTTCAATTATGTCGATAACACGTTAACGAAATTTCATTCATTCATTCATCCATTCATTCATCTATTCATTCATTCATTCATACATTCATTCATACATTCATTCATTCATTCATTCATTCATTCATTTATTTATTTATTTATTTATTTATTTATTTATTTTATTTATTATTTATTTATTTATTTATTATTCACTTCGTTAGTTCGTTGGTTGGTTAGGTTAGGTTTGGTTAGGTATGTTGGTGTGTTCGTTAGTTCTTTTTTGGTTAGGTTAGGTTAGGTAAGGTATGTTCGTATGTTCGAATGTTCGTATGTTCGTTAGTTTGTTTGTTGGTTAGGTTAGGTTAGGTTAGTCATGTTCGTATGTTCGTACGTTCGGATGTTCGTACGTTAGTTCGAACGTTCGGGAGTTCGTTGGTTGGTTAGGGTATGTTCGGATGTTCGTTAGTTCGTTTTTGGTTAGGTTAGATTAGGTATGTTCGCATGTTCGTGTGTTCGTATGTTCGTATGTTCGTATGTTCGTATGTTCGTATGTTCGTATGTTCGGATGTTCGGATGTTCGGATGTTCGGATGTTCGGATGTTCGGATGTTCGTTAGTTTGTTGGTTGGTTAGGTTAGTCGGTTAGTCAGTTAGTGGGTTAGTCATTCCATATGACTATTTGCAACGCAATTCAGTAATTCCTTCAATTATGTCGATAACACGATAACGATATATCATTCATAAATTCATTCATTCATCTATTCATTCATTCATACATTCATTTATTTATTTATTTATTTTTTTATTTTTTTATTATATAATAATAGGTAATAGGTTAGGTTAGGTTAGGTTAGGTTAGGTATGTTCGTTAGTTCGTGAGTTCATTGGTTGGTTGGTTATGTTAGGTTAGGTTAGGTATGTTCGTTAGTTCGTTAGTGTGTTAGTTCGTTGGTTGGTTAGGTTAGGTTAGGTTAGGTATGTTGGTATGTTCGTATGTTCGTTAGTTCGTTTTTGGTTAGGTTAGGTTAGGTTAGGTATGTTCGTTAGTTCGTTGGTTGGTTGGTTGGTTAGTTGGTTAGTCGGTTAGTCAGTTAGTGGGTTAGTCAGGCCATATGACTATTTGCAACGCAATTCAGTAATTCCTTCAATTATGTCGATAACACGTTAACGATATATCATTCATTCATTCATTCATTCATCCATTCATTCATTCGTACATTAATTCATTCATTTATTTATTTATTTATTAATTTTATTTATTATTTATTTATGTATTTATTATTTTGTTCGTTAGTTCGTTGGTTGGTTAGGTTAGGTTTGGTTAGGTTAGGTTAGGTATGTTCGTTAGTTCGTTGGTTGGTTAGGGTATGTTCTGATGTTCGTTAGTTCGTTTTTGGTTAGGTTAGGTTAAGTTAGGTATGTTCGTATGTTCGATAGTTCGTTTTTGGTTAGGTTAGGTTAGGTAAGGTTAGGTTAGGTGAGGTATGTTCTTATGTTCGTTAGTTCGTGAGTTCGTTATTTCGTTGGTTGGTTAGGTTAGGTTAGGTTTGGTTTGGTTAGGTTAGGTTAGGTTAGGTTAGGTATGTTCGCATGTTCGTATGTTCGTATGTTCGTGTGTTCGTCTGTTCGTATGTTCGTCTGTTCGTATGTTCTTGTGTTCGTATGTTCGTTGGTTGGTTAGGTAAGGTTAGGTATGTTCGTATGTTCGTGTGCGTATGATCGTTGGTTGGTTAGGTTAGGTTAGGTATGTTCGTTAGTTCGTTTTTGGTTAGGTTAGGTTAGGTAAGGTTAGGTTAGGTGAGGTATGTTCTTATGTTCGTTAGTTCGTGAGTTCGTTATTTCGTTGGTTGGTTAGGTTAGGTTAGGTTAGATTAGGTTAGGTTAGGTTAGGTATGTTCGCATGTTCGTATGTTCGTGTGGTCGTATGTTTGTTCGTATGTTCGTCCGTTCGGATGTTCGTATGTTCGTTGGTTGGTTAGGTTAGGTATGTTCGATAGTTGGTTAGGTTAGGTTAAGTTAGGTATGTTCGTATGTTCGTTAGTTCGTTGGTTGGTTGGTTGGTTAGGTTCGGTTAGGTTAGGTTTGGTTAGGTTAGGTATGTTCGTATGTTCGTGTGTTCGTATGTTCGTTACTTCGTTTTTGGTTAGGTTAAGTTAGGTTAGGTTAGGTTAGGTTAGGTATGTTCGTTAGTTCGTTTTTGGTTAGGCTAGGTTAGGTTAGGTATGTTCGTTAGTTCGTGAGTTCGTTGGTTGGTTGGTTATGTTAGGTTAGGTTAGGTATGTTCATTAGTTCGTTAGTGTGTTAGTTCGTTGGTTGGTTAGGTTAGGTTAGGTTAGGTATGTTGGTATGTTCGTATGTTCGTTAGTTCGTTTTTGGTTAGGTTAGGTTAGGTTAGGTTAGGTATGTTCGTTAGTTCGTTGGTTGGTTGGTTGGTTAGTTGGTTAGTCGGTTAGTCGGTTAGTCAGTTAGTGGGTTAGTCAGGCCATATGACTATTTGCAACGCAATTCAGTAATTCCTTCAATTATGTCGATAACACGTTAACGATATATCATTCATTCATTCATTCATCCATTCATTCATTCATACATTAATTCATTTATTTATAAACTCCTGTTCAAAATTAACGCACCATTATAAATTTACCGAAATTTTCTTTCTACTTTTTTTCGTAACCAGGAATCGGATGTCAATGATTTTTTTTGCATTGCAGGTTTGTTTCTTAACAATGTCACTATACTTCTTGTTTGTGATAAAACGTTAATTTTCGGTTTATACCGGGCGTCATAAAAGTAGTGTGTTTTTTTTCGTAAATTTGTAACATCCTGTGGGGTATACCAGTAACTCTAAGATATCGCAATTAAAATCAAATTGTAGCCCCATCTTTCCTTAACATTTTGTTTTTTTATTCACTTTATTATCTCTATTATTAAAGGAGATACGCTGCCTTTTAGCTCAATGTGTTTTTATTCATCTTGCTATCGCATACAGTCGTGTTTAAATCAAGTTACCTTATTATTATTATTGACCGATTTACTGCAATATTATAACAAATCGTAGATGGCTTATGTCATGATGGATTAAAGCTTTACAGTTTCAAAACCTTTTCTGGTAATGAGAAGTCAGAAGTCTTTGTCATTATCGAAAGACGATGAGTGTGTAAAAGCATTAACTTTAGTAGAAGAAGGACGAGGTATGCGTTATGTGGCCATTCTGTTAGATGTTAACCATTCCACAATTAGTCGTATGATTAGAAGATACAGGGAAACAGGATTGTACTCTAGAAGACAAGGGCCGGGAAGAAAGAAATTGACGAGTCCAAGGGATGAGCGTTTTCTCCGTCAAATTGTTTTGAGGAACAGGAAAAGCACAAGTAAGGAGATTAGCAATGAACTTCAAAATGTAAGAAATGTTATGATTTCCGCTCTGACTGCCAGAAGACGTTTAAAGGAAGCAGGATTAGCTAGTAGGAGGCCTGCAGTTAGACTACTACTTACAGCAGCACATAGAGTAGCCCGATTAAAATTTGCTAGAAATCATGCAAATTGGACTGTCGACGACTGGAAACAAGTTTTGTTTTCCGATGAGACCAGGGTAAACTTGAAATCTTCAGATGGTCGTGAAAGAGTATGGCGAAGACCTGGAGAAAGATTTGCTTCCTGTAACATCGTGTCGAAGGAACCATTTGGTGATGGGTCTAAAATGTTTTGGGGAGGTATTTGCTATAATGCCCGTACAGAGTTAGTACCAATTCGTCCAAGGTCAATGAATGCTCAATTTTACTTGGAAAATATTGTTCAAGATCACGTAATGCCTTTCGCGCCGTTTATAGGGGATCGCTTTATTTTCGTGCAAGACAATGCTCGCCCTCATGTCGCACGGCCAGTTTTGGAATACTTAAATCAGGTCAATATTCAGGTGATCGACTGGCCACCGCGGAGCCCGGACATGAATCCTATAGAGCATCTTTGGGATGCTCTAAAAAGATCTCTTAGACGTCATTTACCCGCACCGCAGAACCTTCAAGACCTGGAAAACGTTGTTCTTTTGGAATGGGAAAACATTCCTCAGGAAAGGATTCAGCAGCTAATAAGAAGTTTACCACTACGAATGCAGGCAGTTATCCGATCCAGAGGCGGTGTTACACGTTATTAGGTTTCTAAAAACTTGATGTTTTGTTTGTATTCATTAAAATGAATAAACTTGTTTAATTTTAAATTTACATTATTAATCATGCATAAAATTGAAAAAGGCGGCGTATCTCCTTTAATAATAGAGATAATAAAGTGAATAAAAAAACAAAATGTTAAGGAAATATGGGGCTACAATTTGATTTTAATTGCGATATGTTAGAGTTACTGGTATACCCCACAGGATGTTACAAATTTACGAAAAAAAAACACACTATTTTTATGACGCCCGGTATAAACCGAAAATTAACGTTTTATCAAAAACAAGAAGTATAGTGACATTGTCAAGAAACAAACCTACAATGCAAAAAAAAATCATTGACATCGGACTACCGGTTACGAAAAAAAGTAGCAACAAAATTTCGGTAAATTTATAATGGTGCGTTAATTTTGAACAGGAGTTTATATTTATTTATTTATTTATAAACGAATTCTGTGTTTATTAAAATGCCTATGGGCACTAGACAAAATAATATAAACAATGACCAATCAAAAACTATTGAAGATGTGATAACTGGTGTAGTTTTTCAAACCACGATTACTAAACTAATAAAAAAATGAAGTTAAAGATTTATTTACTGAGATTGGAAAACTTAGAAATGAAGTGAAACTTTTAAGTGAACAAAATATTAAATTGCAAAATGCCATAAATAAATCAAGAAAATAAGAATATTTTGAACGTTACAAATAATAATAAAGTACTTGAAAGTAAGAAACAATTCAACAACCCAAACAAAAACAACAAAGAAAGTAAAGAGACAAAAAAATCCCATATCAATTGGACAGTCTTCTAGAACCGATATCGTCAATGTTGCTACTCACGGATCCCCCGACACCTTAACCAACTCGCTCACTGGAGGACTCTCGCCTGCTGTGTCAAGCGGACACCTGCAAACTAGACCTGCTGCTGCAGTGACTACAAATACGACATCAGAAAACAGAGAGGGTTTTATAACGGTTACAAATAAAAGAATCGTACAAAAACATAAAAAATCCCCGGCAATAATAGGCAAAGGAAATGATAAGTCCAATGGTAAACTTCTAGGTGCTATTCGTAGGTCCTGGCTATATGTTGGGCACATTGTCAATAAAGAGGCTTCTACTGAAGATATGTTAGATTATTTAGTAAAAAGTTTAGAAAACTCTGATCCCAATTTATTTGTTTGCAAAAAATTAAATACCCTTGGAAAGTGTTCTGCTTTTAAAGTAGGAGTCCCTCAGAAATATGTGAACGTAGTGAAGGATGCTGAGTTCTGGACAGAAGGGGTAGTTATCAGAGATTTTGATTTTACGAAAAAAAGTTAATACACCTAAAACAAATGAAAACGGAAATTTTCAAGCAGACGAAGCAAAAAACCAGGCAACTTAAATAATTTGAATTCAGCCCACAATCTCAAAATGAAAAAAGTTAGGATATTCCATCAGAACATTCAAAGTCTAAGAAACAAAGTGTTAGAATTAGAGGCCTTCTTTGAAATTCGTAAATTGGACTATGATGTTCTTACATTTACAGAACACTGGCTACATCAAGAGGAGTTTGAATCTATTCATATTGAAGGATATAAAAATGCAGCATGTTTTTCAAGAACAATTCTACAACATGGAGGTTCGTGTATATTCGTGAAAAAAACATTATTCAGTTGTGCAGTTATTAGACATAATCGAAAAAAGTCTGGAACTTGATTGTGAATGTGTGGCAGTCGTAATAGAGGAGTTAAATACGATTGTTCTCTCGGTATATAGGTCGCCTTCAGGTAATATTGATTCATTCTTTGAAATAATGGAAAATATTCTGGAATGTTTGGTAAGAAAACAAAAACACAATATTTTTATATCTGGAGATTTTAACATAAACATCTTACAAACAAATACAAATTCAAACAGATTTATTGATTTAATCAACAACTTTAATTTCAATTTTACAATAGATACTCCAACTAGAGAAAATTCCCTAATCGACAATATAGTCATAAATCACAACATACATTTATTGCAATCTGAAAATATTGAAAATCTTTTATCAGATCACATGTGTCAGTCAGTCCTAACAGAAATTGAGTTTAAAAAACATCACATTGAACAACATAAATATAAGAAACGATTTTTTTGCGATCAAAATATAGAAAACTGTAAAAATGAAATAAAGCATTATAACTGGATGGAAATATATACGTGTGTCAATGTCAACAATGCCTATGAAAACTTTTTAAATATAATGAAATATCTGCTAGATAAATACTTTCCAATAAAAAATGTACACACTAGTTCTAATAAGAAACCATGGATAACAAATGGGATAAGAGTTTCGTGTGAAAATAAGAAACTCTTATATAGTAAATACAAACAAGGCCTAATAACTCGTAAATTTTTTACTAGTTATTCAAAACTGCTGAAAACTGTAATACGTGCAGCTAAAATTATGTATAACAATGAAAGTATCAATAATTCTGAGAACAAAAACAAAACTGCCTGGAAAATTATAAAATCTTTGACGAACAACAAAACAAATAAAAACGATTTTAAAATTAGCAAAATAAAAAATCATTATGAATCCAATACACAAGCACTTAACAGAATAAATGATTATTACGTTAATATAGGTGCTACGAACAAAGCAAGTAATAGACATGTTGATATTGAAACACTAACTAATTCTATATTTCTAGCAGAAACTGACGAGGCGAAAATTCTAGAATTAATAAATAATTTAAAAAATAGTCATGCAGTTGGAGAAGATGAGTTACCAATAAAAATGTTAAAAGCTCTCAAAATGTATATTGCAGCACCTCTTGCACATATAGCTAACTTAATTCTGCAAAATGGCGAATTTCCTGAGAGTCTTAAAAAAACCATCATAAAGCCCATATTTAAAAAAGGTGATGAATCTGAAATAAAAAATTACCGGCCAATTGCCTTACTTAATAATATATCAAAATTATTTGAAAAACTTATAGCCACAAGACTAACAACTTTCTTTCATAAAAACAAAATCTATTCAGACTATCAAAATGCATATTTAAAAAATAGATCTACAGAACGTGCGATTTTTCAGGCAATTGATGAAATTCTAAAATCTATTAATGAAAAAAATAAGACGGAAGGTATATTTCTAGATCTGTCGAAAGCATTCGACTCAATCGACCATGACAGAATGTTAATTAAGTTGAGTAAGCTTGGTGTAAGAGGGGTGGCGCAAAAATTAATAAAATCATACTTAACCAATAGAATGCAAAAAATTTGTGCATATGATGAAAGTGGAGAGCAGATATTATCTGAATGGCGGCATATACAGCGAGGTGTCCCTCAGGGCTCGGTGCTGGGACCGTTGCTGTTCATAATTTATGTAAATGATTTACCAAATGTCCTCTCAGAATTAATCATAGCTTATGCTGACGACAATTCTGCAATTATATCTAGTAAATCTGTTGTGGAACTAAAAAATATAATAGCTGAATCAATCGCGAAATTAAATGACTGGTATGATGAAAACATGCTCACCTTAAACATTGAAAAAACTGTAATAATGCATTTCCATTCTTCATTTCATCCAGAAGAAACTATCAAAATGAAAATCAATGATATAGAACTTCAAGATGCACAGACTGTGAAGTTTCTAGGTGTATATCTTGACTCGCGATTAACGTGGAAGACGCATATTCAGAAAATAACCCCTAAGTTAAGCTCCTTGTGTTACCAATTACGAACACTTAGAAATAATGTAAGTATTGATGTAAGTCTAACTGTGTATCATTCACATTTTCAATCAGTAATTAAATATGCCATTATACTGTGGGGAAACTCCGTAGAAATAGACAGGATAAAAGTCATACAAAAAAAAATGTATAAGAAATATATTTAATCTAAAACAAACAGACTCTTGCAAACCTTATTTTATAAATAATAACATACTTACCATAACATCACTCTATATTTTAGAATGTGTCCTGTTTTACAAAAAATACACTGCATTTTTCCAACAGTATGAACAAAGACATGAATACCAAACTCGTTTTAGAGATATTCTTGTTCCTTACCACACAGATTTAACACAAGTACAAAATGGTGTAACATCTATAATAAAAGTTTATAACCACTTACCTGATAACTTAAAAAACATGACACATAATAAACTTAAAAGAAAACTAAAAAATATTTTGTACAAAAAATGTTCTATATCAAATATTTTGTATATCAAATGTTCATGAATACTTCTGTGAATCAGAATTTTAAACATCTACACTATTTACTGTTATATTTTTTTATAAACCCAACTTGTGTATACCATTTATATATGCCATTTTTTAAGACTAAAATTTTAACTTGTTTGTATTTGTAGTTTATACACTATGTAAATGTTGACATGTTCTATGTTGTTTCTATGTTCTATGATATGTTTGTATTTGTAGTTTATTTACTATGTAAATTTTGACATGTTCTATGCCTTCTAAGGATATTTTACAGAATAAAGAGATTATTATTATTATTATTATTATTATTATTATTATTATTTATTTATTTTATTTATTATTTATTTATTTATTTATTATTTAGTTCGTTAGTTCGTTGGTTGGTTAGGTTAGGTTTGGTTAGGTTAGGTTAGGTATGTTCGTTAGTTCGTTGGTTGGTTAGGGTATGTTCGGATGTTCGTTAGTTCGTTTTTGGTTAGGTTAGGTTAGGTTAGGTATGTTCGTATGTACGATAGTTCGTTTTTGGTTAGGTTAGGTTAGGTAAGGTTAGGTTAGGTGAGGTATGTTCTTATGTTCGTTAGTTCGTGAGTTCGTTATTTCGTTGGTTGGTTAGTTCGTTGATTGGTTAGGTTAGGTTAGGTTAGGTTTGGTTTGGTTAGGTTAGGTTAGGTTAGGTTAGGTTAGGTTAGGTATGTTCGCATGTTCGTCTGTTCGTGTGTTCGTGTGTTCGTGTGTTTGTGTGTTCGTCTGTTCGTATGATCGTGTGTTCGTATGTTCGTTGGTTGGTTAGGTTAGGTTAGGTATGTTCGTATGTTCGTGTGCGAATGTTCGTTGGTTAGTTAGGTTAGGTTAGGTTTGTTCGTTAGTTCGTTTTTGGTTAGGTTAGGTTAGGTAAGGTTAGGTTAGGTTAGGTTAGTTTAGGTTAGGTTAGGTTAGGTTAGGTTAGGTTAGGTTAGGTTAGGTTAGGTTAGGTTAGGTTAGGTTAGGTTAGGTATGTTCGCATGTTCGTATGTTCGTATGTTCGTATGTTCGTATGTTCGTATGTTCGTATGTTCGTATGTTCGTATGTTCGTATGTTCGTATGTTCGTATGTTCGTATGTTCGTATGTTCGTATGTTCGTATGTTCGTATGTTCGTATGTTCGTATGTTCGTATGTTCGTATGTTCGTATGTTCGTATGTTCGTATGTTCGTATGTTCGTATGTTCGTATGTTCGTATGTTCGTATGTTCGTATGTTCGTATGTTCGTATGTTCGTATGTTCGTATGTTCGTCCGTTCGGATGTTCGTATGTTCGTTGGTTGGTTAGGTTAGGTATGTTCGTTAGTTGGTTAGGTTAGGTTAAGTTAGGTATGTTCGTATGTTCGTTAGTTCGTTGGTTGGTTGGATGGTTAGGTTCGGTTAGGT